>JAYGGG010000206.1:0-144811 GCA_036346245.1 Bonia amplexicaulis
AGTTTCTAATGACCCCCTGTATCAGGAACTCAACACATCAAGGACCAAGAAATCCATTTGAATGAGAACTGCTGGTGAAGAATGTGTGTTGCTGATGGTGGTGGATAGATGAGAACGGCAATTTGCACTGGTCGGAACTCAACAAGGACAATCGGGTGTACTATATGCGTCGAAGTATATTTGTGTGGAGTCTGCACACTGCAGTAAATATGTATCTGGATTTCACTGCCCACTCCGCTCTCCGGTATACCAGAAAGGAATGTGCAGAATTCTAGATAGGTGCGCAGGAGATTTTTTTGCCGGAAGCAAGTTGTGCCCTTTTTTGACCAAACCCACCAATTTGCTTTCAAGTTTCACTAGTTTGTCATTTCCCCGTTGTTTGGGTCCATGCTTTTAAAATCCAATTGTTAATTAAAAAAAGCCATCGACTCATTTCTATCTAATGACTGGTTCGTTCCCATTCTTTTCCATTACGAACTTGTGGTAAAAATACGTTCATCAAATGACCGAATTGCTGTGAGATGATGTTTTGTTCAGGAATAGGTACTGCTTTGCTTGGTGAGTTGGAACTGGTTGTTCTTTTAATGATTGAGACATTTGTGTATGTTAATCGGATGACCGAATTGTTGTCAGATAGTGTTCGGGAATAAGTATCGCGTTTGCATGGTACGTTGAAGCTGGGCTTTCACATTTGTGTTTCAATTTCATCTTGTACAGAACAGCAGGCATTCCAAAGCTAACATTTCATTGCATTTGCCGCAAATAATGATTCCATGGGGTCAGGACAGCATGGCTCTATAGCATTGCATCTCTGCGGTGGATCGTGACTAAATTTTAGGTATGGCGGAGCGCCAGCGCCGACTAAAGAGTATTACCCAAAAACAAAAGAATTTATACACAAGCTATATCGCAGTCGTTCGTATTAATAAGAGTATATAGCACTAAATGGAATTAACAACGACGATCCTTTTGCAAACTTGTGAAGATAAATGTATGCCATCGGAAAAAACCGGTTCTTGTGCTCGAAACTATGCTAAATACCTCTTTAAATCTATTTCTATAAAGGCAAACAAGCAACAAATGACTATACATTCCAATACTCCATTTAGTTTTGACAATTGAAGAGTAAAGACTAAAGATTTATGACTTGACACTTGGGAGTTTTCCCCCATTATTATTGCTGCCTTGCCTTTGCTTGCTCCTTTTGGCGAGCTGATGTTCTTGCCTTGCCGTTTGCCACACGTCCAGTCCAGTCGCCCACGCCCTTGTCCCCTAGCCACCATGCCCTCGACCGCCGTATGCATGGCCAGCCTCCACTCCTAAGCGCATGCCGCCGCGCACCCATCTCTGGTCGCCGTGCCCTTAGCTTCCGCGTGCATGGTCGGCCTCTGCTCGGCTGCTGCCTACTCCTAGCTACGAGTTGCCGTGGACGGCGCCCTCACCACTGGCCACATGTCAGGAACCGTGGGTGTGAATCCGAAATCGAGAACGGGAAATCGGCAAAAGTGTATACAAAAGGAAAAACTATGAACAACTAAGAACTAGGCTACGGAATAACGGCTAGGGTTTATATTTCACTCATAGATTGCTTCCAACAGTAGGGTTACAAGCCTTTTATACAAGCTGCATAGTTTAACAACTTAAACAGATAGTATAGTACCTCTTTCAAATTGGATGAAACTCACAGCCTGACAATTCTTCCCCACTGAAGACCCTTGTCCTCAAGGGCAACTTGGTTCTTGGAGTAGGAATTTAGTGCAGTATAATATGAAGTTGATATAGTATAGTACAAACTCCATTAGTTGATTGCTTGCCTGGGCTATCATCAGGGAGGTAAATAAGACATGAGCCAAAGAATAGTTTCACAACTCATGGAATTTCTTCTGAAAGGCTACAAAATTTTCTTCATCTTCTGGGTATGACATAACTCAGGGTACCACAGATGAGAAAGCATTGATGTAGAAGTGAGGACCACTAAAGAATATATAACAACCCGTTTCTTGATGTACAGCCCATGGCCAGTTCATATAACCTTAAATCGCTGCATTTGCCTTCAAATATCACATTTGCTTTTATCATTATTTCATGAAAAAGCTTTTCAACACCAGGATTCCACTGCTTGTATCCCCAATTTCCAAATACAGTTCCTAAGCAAGGTGGGAGATAACCTGAACAAATGTACTAAAATGTACCATACTGATCTTGCAAGGCTGAGAATCATAGTAAGATTTATGCTCCTAGTTAATTCCCTCAATGCTTGTTTCTTCCACAAGTGTAGCCTGTAGTAGCATATTACAAATTCTAATCATATTGTATTCTCCAAAAGCAAGTAGTGATTTCCAGGTAAGTCTAGTATTGCCACGGCTATAAAGAGTATGCCCAGAAATTTGAATTTGAGAACCAATGACAACCTTAAATATTTCCATCAAGTAAGATTCCAATTCATTACTAATAGAGCTTACCTGGAGGCCTTGTAAATTTCTAAAAAGCTTGACTCGACAATTCCATAGACCCAACTTGAAACCTCCTATAACAGAAGTATCATTTTATTTGAATTCTTCACAATTCTCGTCCTCTCTGGCCATATGAATTTGGTGGTAGTCGGAGTATGCATCTAGGAAGCTCATTAACTCGCATCCAGTCGTGGCGTCCACCAGTAGGTCGATCAACAGAAGAGGATAGTTGTCTTTCGGGCACGCCTTATTGAGATTGGTGAAATCGACGCACATGCGCTAGGCCTTGCTCGCCTTCTTGACCAGTACTGGGTTGGCAAGCCATTCCGAATGGTGCACTTCATGGATGACGCTGGCCTCGAGCAGCTTGGCGACCTCTATTTTGGTAGCCTGTTGGCATTCGAGGGACATGCATCGTAGTTTTTGTTTGACCGGCTTAGCATCAGGGCACACCGCCAGGTGGTGCTCAATGATGGAGAGATCTACCCGTGATGTTGGCTGGCGACCATGCGAAGACGTCCACATTGGCGTGAAAGACTCGGAGGCATCGCCCCGACGTTGCTACGCATCCTCTTCTACTCTTGCATATTGCTCCATCTTGTTGAAGAGTTTGTCGACGATTTTATAGGTTTGCGCGCATTATATTTAGCCAGTGGCCCTGGGCGAAGACCTCATATTGCTGCGTTGATAATGGTGGTCTCGTTTACATCTTTGACCTGGCAACGAACCTTAGCAAAGCGCGGAAATACTCTCGAGCTTCTCCAAAGGTTTCTACTTGATGGCGAAAAGTTGGTCAGCATCCACCCGCTCGACATAGTTTCCTTGAAAATTGTTGTACATGCGTCCTGGATCTGCTCTCACACGTATATGAAGTTCGGCACGAGGGTGAAGAACCAAGAGAGCGCTATCCCTTGAAGGGCAAGCGGCAATCCCCTCGCCTTTGATCGCCTCTGGCCACCTCGATGGCCGTTTCATAGACGCGTATGAACTCCCGAGGGTCCGTATCATCCTTGAATGGCTCGATGGTGGGCATCTTGAAGTCCTCCTGCAACACAGCCTACTGCAGGCCAGCGAACAAAGGAGACTCCAGATCCACATGTCAGAGCATACTACGAGTGGGAGTAGGGGCTTCGCGGCTGTCAGCCCTATTGACCACAACCGCCGCCACTGTTGTTGTGGGTGTTTGTTGACTCCGAGCCTCTTGCATCTCCCGTATGACACTCCGGAGGTCTGCCAACTCATGCTGCATTATTTCGAGAGTCGCTACTAGCGTGCCCTCCTCCGCTTGTGCGGCGGGGTCTACCGGTGCAGAGGTGCTCGGCACGAGGTTGTTAGCGAAGACGACTTGGATGCCTGAGTCAGTAGGCGTGCTGATGCGATAGGCGTGGCGGTTGATGACGGGGTCGACATGAGCACCAAGGTCAGTGGATATGCCGGTGCAAGTGTCGAGGTCCATGGTCGTGCCCATGCGGGCGTCGTGGTCGACGGCCGTGGCACGGGCATCGTGGCCAACGGTCGCGCCTTTTTGGTCAATGATCGCACCAAAGCTAGCGTCAGAGCTGACCTCCCGTGTCGGTGCGAACCACTCACCGGCCGCGGCACCGACGTGACGCTGCCATAGGGCCAGCAGGCCTTCGACCACCGACCTTTGCACATTGGTCTCATTGATCCTCTCCTACTGTTGCCCATCAGTCAAGCCTACGGTACAGTTATGGCATTGTTTCCAACTCCTTGCACATGACTGCGATACAGACATATGGCCGAGTGGGACTCGATCTCGTGGTTGAGTCCCCTTGGACCATTGGTTAATGGGTTGCGTTCTTTCCGGGGCTTCCCGCCGAACCCCAATCAATTCAGGGCCTTCCCGGCCCTCACGGCGGTTTCGGTGGCGGAGGGCGTTTCGGTCAGGTGGTGTTGGGGTGGGTGGGCCGCGCCGCCCGGCCGATGATGGGCGCTGCGGGAAGGGTTGCAACAACGGCGGCGGCGGTGTCGGGCCTGGTGCACCGAGGCCGGCGCTGAACGTTGGGGCGAAGGATCTGAATAGCAGTGGTGGTGAGGTGAGTGAATCATTTGCTGATGTTTATTGGAATCGATTAATTACTTATGAGCTTGGAGCAGACTTTTAGCCTTTAGGATCGTTAGTTCACGCAGCCACGCAGGCGGTTATTGGAATATCCTTAATTATTTTTCAAGGAAATAGCCGTAATTCTTGTTTGGCACATTTTGCCTCTGGTTGCATAAGCTTTCATGTCTTTAAAATGATGTTCTTTAATGGATATTACCAGGTCCAGTTAAGATCAGCACATTCAGCACACTGGTTGTGTCACGGACCTTGCCGTGGGTGGTGGCGAAGAATCATCGCGGGCGAGCTGCTGTGGTGGTCCTCAGGCCGTGGATCACCGCGCTTGGTGTATTTTAGCTCTTCTTCTTCGCTCTTTCTTTTCTCGTGCCTCTCGGTTTTTCTACCGCTCTTCTTCTTCTGCTTTGACATGCTTCTCTTGTGAACCCCGTGTGTCATTGTCGAAATAGATGCCCACCGAATGTGAACTCTCTCGAGTGATCGGAAGTAGAACATCAAGCTTGGTCTTCTTTCTTTTTGCTTGTGTTGATCTTTGACGATTTTGCATGCGATCAAACGGCAATATTTTCATTGAAATTTTATCGATTACTCTCGATTTACGCTGAATTTTTAGTACCGCATGTTCTAGTTTTCAAAGAATTAATTTTCCGAATTCTGGGCGATTTTAAAGAGAACGACATTCACCCCTCTGTCGCCATTTCGGTCCTACACTAGTCACTTTTATTGAGCGGGACATCTTCTTACAATTGAGTGAAGAAGAGATCATCAACACTTTCATGGCTATTAGAAGACGCAGCTCGACAAGAAGAAGCAGTGATGTAATGTTCTTCAACTATTATGGGTATGTAATATTTCAATTCTATATTAAGAAAGCTATATTCGTCTATTTTATGAAGTTTGTATGTCCTTTTATCTTAATTGCATTTCGTAATTTATATACTTGTGTACCGACATGTTAAATTTATAGCGGTTAAATAAATTTTAGACAACGGACCACCATAGCTACAAATCCTGGCTACGCCACTGAATACTGGAAGTATCGTGTTCGGCCTAAGGATGAGCTCCGGCGGCCACCTGACCTAGCCATATGGGACGGTCTACCCCTGTTGCATCTGCGCAAAGTTCAATTAGCGCCCTCTCCCAATTGATCATGAAACAACTTTGTCTTGATTCTTAGTAATGTATCGTCCCGAATTACTCTAGGGGATTGCCGCTGGGCTTGCCCACGTCGCCATGCCCAAGGCTGAAAGCCGGCGATGGAGCGATTTCTTCGCATTTGGCCACCGAGGTAATAACCCGTGGTTTCGAATTGCGTCTGTGTCCCCGGTTCTCGTAAAAGGTCCTGGATTTTTTTGACCCTCCGTTTTGCAGGATGCCCCGCGTTGGAAATTACGACGGTCCCGCTTTTTACGCATGTGTCCCCCCGCTTTTTACGCACATGTCCTCGCTTTTGCAAAGAAACCCTTTACTTCCTCGAAAATACGCATATACCCTTGGATTTTTAAAATAATTTCTCGCGATTACAGGTTCTCGGTTGCTGGCGCGCTACCACGCAGCCTAGTATTATTGATTCGCATCCAAGCCAAAATGTAAAATACAAGGTAGCTAGCAGTAGATGCCGGCTTTGTTCTTTTTTAGCTTTTGATTTCTCCTTTTAATTTTTCTACAATAACTAGCTTTAAAATAAAGTATCTTTTCAAGATGAGGTCTACTAGTTAATTGTAGTACATACTGTATTGACTTCATTTATATCAGCAAAAATCACACGTGAATTTCTGTTAGTTTATAATCTCTCATATAAAAGATTCAAAAAATATAAATCATATCTAAAAACCATAAGACTCAGATAAAAAGATAAAAAGAACAGCCCGCTGTCTGCAAGCTTAACAAAGCTTCCGAAACTAGCACGATAGTCAACAATAGTCAATGGAGCACAAACCGATCGTACCAAAACTAGCAGGTCCGCTCCAGCAGCAGCAGCAGCGCCACCGCTGCCGTTCTTTCCGGGGCTTCCCGCCGAACCCCAATCAATTCAGGGCCTTCCCGGCCCTCACGGCGGTTTCGGTGGCGGAGGGCGTTTCGGTCAGGTGGTGTTGGGGTGGGTGGGCCGCGGCCGCCCCGGCCGATGATGGGCGCTGCGGGGAAGGGTTGCAACAACGGCGGCGGCGGTGTCGGGCCTGGTGCACCGAGGCCGGCGCTGAACGTTGGGGCGAAGGATCTGAATAGCAGTGGTGGTGAGGTGAGTGAATCATTTGCTGATGTTTATTGGAATCGATTAATTACTTATGAGCTTGGAGCAGACTTTTAGCCTTTAGGATCGTTAGTTCACGCAGCCACGCAGGCGGTTATTGGAATATCCTTAATTATTTTTCAAGGAAATAGCCGTAATTCTTGTTTGGCACATTTTGCCTCTGGTTGCATAAGCTTTCATGTCTTTAAAATGATGTTCTTTAATGGATATTACCAGGTCCAGTTAAGATCAGCACATTCAGCACACTGTATGGGGTTATTCTAATAATCATGTATGGCAATGCTCAATTTGTTGTGTACCCAATCGTGATGTTTCAGTACACAAAACAACTCTTAACCGCATTCAAATAGTTCATGTCTAGCCTGTCACACTTTACCGAATTATTTCTGCCTGCTCCTTGTTTGAATAACTGCCCTATGAGCACAACTAGACTCCATTCTCAATGCTCCTGTTCTTTCATGCAATGTTCATTGAAACTTTTACGTGATATTCTAATGCAATTCTTCTCACATTTTTAAGTTTGCACAGATGTGTCGAAATAATTTGTTGATCCTTTTGGAATGTATAGTTATGAACACATCTGTTATTATTACTGCTGTTAGGAATTGGTTAGATAATTGCCATATCATCACTAGAATCACATGCCTAGAACTGATTTTACAACTATTTTTCTCATTAATTACATGTACTGGTTCCTGTTTTTGTACAGCATAGCCTTTGCAATTTAGTTGCCGTTTCTCTTCATTTATGACAGGTAAACCATGCTAAAAACAAATCAGATGGCATCTCTCATTTTGCCTCTGAAAATGTTGAGAGGAACAACACAACAGATCGGAAAGCCCGATTCAACCCTGGAAGAGATGGTAGGGATGGCAGGCAATTTGGTCCATCTGGTGGAAGGGGGAAAGGAAGGCCTTTTAATCATGGTCGTGGAAGAGGTAGTATGGTTTATGGCATACAGTCAAGTATACAAACTGTACTTTGCATAATCTAAAAAAAATTGAACTTTTTATCACCTCTTGGTTTTGAACATGCATATTCTTTACTCGTGCCAAGTGATGACTACCTTTTCTATATCCTCACCAAGAGTTGAGAACTTGAGATACTAATACTATGTTTTGTGGAGAAGCTGTGTTCATCACAATGAACAGGAGTGTCCAGCCATATAAATGCATTATAACTCATGGCTACAATACATTCTTTTTCCACTAAAATGTAAAAGTAGTATGCTGTCAGACCGACAGCCTTCGTCTCTCCGTGCCCCGAAATCCCAAGGTAAAACCCTACCCAAAATCTCTCCCCACCAACCTCCGCCGCCTCCGTCCCCAAGGAAAAACACCGGCGCCACCATGCGCCCCTACCACCCTCCCGCCCCAACCACAGCCAACCCCACCGCCCGCGGCCCGGCGACCAGGGCGCGCCTCCCTCCCTGCCATCCCCATGCACCCGCAGCTGAACCCCGCTACCTTCCCGCCGCCCGTCCCCAACCTCGCCGCCGCCGCCAACCCCATGGTCGCGGCGGCGGCGGCCAACCCCTTCATCGCGCTGCAGCTCTTCGGCCAGGCGCAGCAGCTCCAGAACCTCGGCTTCCTCGCCGCCGCCGCGCTCCAGCAGCAGCAGCAGCAGCCGCCACCGCTGCCGTTCTTTCCCGGGGGCTTCCCGCCGAACCCCAATCAATTCGGGGCCTTCCCCGGCCCTCACGGCGGTTTCGGTGGCGGAGGGGCGTTTCGGTCAGGTGGTGTTGGGGTGGGTGGGCCGCGGCCGCCCCGGCCGATGATGGGCGCTGCGGGAAGGGTTGCAACAACGGCGGCGGCGGTGTCGGGCCTGGTGCACCGAGGCCGGCGCTGAACGTTGGGGCGAAGGATCTGAATAGCAGTGGTGGTGAGGTGAGTGAATCATTTGCTGATGTTTATTGGAATCGATTAATTACTTATGAGCTTGGAGCAGACTTTTAGCCTTTAGGATCGTTAGTTCACGCAGCCACGCAGGCGGTTATTGGAATATCCTTAATTATTTTTTCAAGGAAATAGCCGTAATTCTTGTTTGGCACATTTTGCCTCTGGTTGCATAAGCTTTCATGTCTTTAAAATGATGTTCTTTAATGGATATTACCAGGTCCAGTTAAGATCAGCACATTCAGCACACTGTATGGGGTTATTCTAATAATCATGTATGGCAATGCTCAATTTGTTGTGTACCCAATCGTGATGTTTCAGTACACAAAACAACTCTTAACCGCATTCAAATAGTTCATGTCTAGCCTGTCACACTTTACCGAATTATTTCTGCCTGCTCCTTGTTTCGAATAACTGCCCCTATGAGCACAACTAGACTCCATTCTCAATGCTCCTGTTCTTTCATGCAATGTTCATTGAAACTTTTGCGTGATATTCTAATGCAATTCTTCTCACATTTTTTAAGTTTGCACAGATGTGTGCGAAATAATTTGTTGATCCTTTTGGAATGTATAGTTATGAACACATCTGTTATTATTACTGCTGTTAGGAATTGGTTAGATAATTGCCATATCATCACTAGAATCACATGCCTAGAACTGATTTTACAACTATTTTTCTCATTAATTACATGTACTGGTTCCTGTTTTGTACAGCATAGCCTTTGCAATTTAGTTGCCGTTTCTCTTCATTTATGACAGGTAAACCATGCTAAAAACAAATCAGATGGCATCTCTCATTTTGCCTCTGAAAATGTTGAGAGGAACAACACAACAGATCGGAAAGCCCGATTCAACCCTGGAAGAGATGGCAGGCAATTTGGTCCATCTGGTGGAAGGGGGAAAGGAAGGCCTTTTAATCATGGTCGTGGAAGAGGTAGTATGGTTTATGGCATACAGTCAAGCATACAAACTGTACTTTGCATAATCTAAAAAAAATTGAACTTTTTATCACCTCTTGGTTTTGAACATGCATATTCTTTACTCGTGCCAAGTGATGACTACCTTTTCTATATCCTCACCAAGAGTTGAGAACTTGAGATACTAATACTATGTTTTGTGGAGAAGCTGTGTTCATCACAATGAACAGGAGTGTCCAGCCATATAAATGCATTATAACTCATGGCTACAATACATTCTTTTTCCACTAAAATGTAAAAGTAGTATGCTTGTTCACTTCAGCTTGAACTCTTAATTTGTGATTTGTTTGACAAGATTTACAGGTACTTAAGCTTCATTTTAAGTGCTGAATAATCACAAAGTGTGAACAAAAAAATATATGTGAATATGCTGCTGCCTGCAGCTCACATTTTATCTATTTTCCTTTTATTGCCACAGTTGTTCCGTAACTGTGTGTCATTGAATGATGCAAATGTTTTGATCGCTTTAGCTACATGATAGAACAACATGCCTTTGATACCTACAAGATAATCAGTATTTCTAGCTAACTACCGTGAGTTACTGTACCATTTTGTCAGGAAGCAACAATTGGAGAGATGTAAAATCCAACTTCAGAAGCAGTGACAGTCCAGCATCTGGAGCACGTCGCAGTGGCGGTCCAGCATCTGGAGGACGCCAAAAGTATGTAATACCGAATGGTGATTTCTTTATATAAATATGATTGCTATTAAGAAAGAGTCTTGTTATGTGCCTTTGATATCTGCACCTAACAACCTAGTTGTTGTAGCTTCCCATATTTCAGTGCTAACAGCTAACTAGCTGGTGTTAACAATCTCCAATGTGCAACTACTATGCTTATATTTTTGTCTAATCACCAGACCTTTTTATGCCTGTATTCTAGATTGTTAATGCATGTTCATAGTCATCTGGCACTATTAATCTTTGTATGTTGGTCTAGCCAAAAATAAGCCCATTGACAAAAGTAACAAGGCCGAACAAGCTGTCCTAAACTTTGGCGGTTCTATATTAAGTTGTTATTGGTGGTTGTCGGATTCATGTCTTCAAAGAATATCTCCTTGGGTAACTGATTTTGTAGTGTCATACAAATGTGATTCAAATGTATGCTTGCAGACGCCCTCCTATCTTTTATGATGCAAATGAAGTCAAACAGTGGCTAGAAGCACGCAAGAAAAACTACCCTACAACTGTCAACATTAACAAGGTCAATGTTTATACTTACGTCTTTTTATTAGGCCTGGGAAACTTCATGTCAGCATGGAAGGAACATTTACTTACCACTTACCTCATAATGCAGAAGTTGTCTCAGAGTCAATTAGATGATCGAAAGAAGGACGAAGAGGCCCAAATGCACCGTCAGGTAAGCCAATCTAGTATTATGATTCATCATGTACCTTCTTTAGGTTTTAAAGGAAACAGGAATTGATCTCTTTAAATGGCTCTCTAGGCAGAAGCTTTGCCCACAGTATTCAAGTGGTGGGCATATGTGCTTAGATGATGCAGTTCCATTATTCCCATCTGTAAACTTACATTGGTCTTTGGTCTTATATGTGATTATTTAATTTGGTGCAGGAACTCAAGGAAGTTTTAGCAAAGCAGAAAGAATTGGGTTTTGAACTCCCTGAACTACCACCTGGCTATCTATCTGAAACTGAGGATCAAGTTAATGAAGGGAAAAGTAAATGGAAAACTCAACACAGGGATTGTCGTTTTGGAAACCGTACAGACAAAATACAGCAGTATGACCGTAGAGATTTTCAGTCTAAAAGACCCAGGGTACAGAACCATACTCGTCATGATGATGGTGCAATGCTCAAGAGCAGGGAACCAACCCTCTTAAAGAAGCTTCTTAGTTCCGATATCAAGAGGGACAGGCATAGACTTCTGCACACATTCAAATTCATGGTCTTGAACAATTTCTTCAGGGACTGGCCTGATAAGCCCTTGGAGTTTCCTAGTGTTAAGGTGAACCAGATTGAACTTGAAAGTAATACTGCTGCAGAAGACTTAGATGACATGCAGAATGCTGAGACGACCAAAGGCAGCGTTGATTTGAAGGAAAATGGTGATAAAAAAGACTCTAGCTCAAGTGATGGAGAAAGTGGAAGTAGTGACGACAATGAAGATGATGGAGACGACGATGAGGGTGCTAGTTCTGAAAGAAGTGACAAGGATCGGAATGAGGATGCCGATGCAGAGCAATGTAATGCGTCTGAAGAAGATTTGTCAGCCTGAAAATTTTGACTAATCCAAGTATCCAACAGTCCCAACTGTGTTTTTGGTGTATAGTCGAGTTCACATTGAATATTTTTGTAGCTTCCATTCACATTTTCTAATTCGCATGAGCTTTTGAGTTTTTTGTTCGAACAAAAGCACATATAATGTTGTTTTACCTGCTTGGTTGGGCTGAAAAGTTGTGCCTTATGGTTGAAATTGTACTGTAGCAGTTGAAATTTTACTATAATGAAGGTGACTTATTTGACGTAATTAAATTTAAAAAATTAAAAATAGAAAAAATATGCTAGCTCATTACGTACAACGCAAACGAATACGGAAAAAAAAGAACCGGCAAAAAAGATTTAAAAAAGTTGAAAGTTCAAAAAAAAAGATGAAATTTATGAATAATAAAAAATAAATGAGAAGTTAGAAGCTGAAGCCAAAACAGCGGGCTGAAGTCACTTCTTTGACATGAGCGTGCCTTCTTTCAAAATCACCGTAGTTACCTAACTCGCCGTACTGCGCCCACCGGAGCCATGAAGCCTGATTGTGACTGTAGCTATGTAGCATAGTAAAGTTTGTTTTTAACCTGACCTGGAGTAAAGGTCAGTGGCATTGCGTAAAGCAGGCAGCGTCCGATGTAACGTGAGTATTTCTTTCCGGAAAGGCTGCAGCGATCTTTTCCTTTCTGCTCTGATTGCAATGCATGCGTGCTACACATGAACATATGAACGGGCGTCGCATGATACGACACGTGTAATCACCTCAATCTGCAATTCTGCATGCAAAGTGCAGAAACTTACGAGAATTGCATCTTACTTTAAGCTGGTTTTTCTGGATGCTTGATTTCCAAAAACTATCCATTTGAATGTGTACAATTGCATTTGCCCATATAATTAACTAAGAAACGGCCACCCGATCGAAAATAGCACTACACTACTACAACTAGCACCAATTGTTCAAAAGGATCCCAAAGCTAGCTTATTAGCTAAAGACGTACTAAAACGCCACAGACGCAGCTCGATCGGATAGAGTTAGGTGCACCACCGGCCACAACACTGGCCATCACGTGTACACTGCTATATGGTTTTTGTTTGAAATTCTTAAATTTTATCTGTTTGCATCAGATTTCAGAGAGAGATACTCGCTTGCAATTTTGAATAATACAGATGTTGAACTTTTAATGTGTACTACAATTAACACGTAAATCCTATCTTAAAAAATAATTTATTTAAAAGTAGATACTGTAACAAAAGTTAAAAACCAGTTTTAAAAACCATATATACTGCAGCAAAAATAAAAACTGGTTCCATAAACCATAAGCACACGTATGTACTCGCGCACATGCAAAACCTTGCCTCACAGTACCACCACCACCAACTATATAATCCGCATCAACGAGCAGTCAAGAATATTGGTCTGTTCTTTTCAGCTTGTAAAAGTTGTTTTTTGACTTTTCTACAGTAACTAACTTTTAAACGAAGTATTTTTTTAAGATAGAGTCTACTAGTTAATTATAGTACATATTTTACTGACTTTATTTATATTAGCAAAAATCGCATGTGAGTTTTGTTACTCTATAATCCCTTGTACAAACAGCCCAAAAATCATAAACCACAATTAAAAGCCATAAGACACAACAAAAAAAACAGACCCAAGCTAGCCAGGAAAGCTTAATTAGCACCACCACCGCAGCCCGCAGGTATACAGCTCCTTCCCATGGCAATGCTGCGGTGGTCTGCGGTGTTCGCGGTGGCGGCGGTGGCCGTGGCGCTCGCGGTGGGGATGGCGGCAGCGCAGGCGCCGGCGGATGCCCCAGCGCCGGCTGCCGGGATCAGCCCAGAGTGCACGAACGCGGTGCTCAACATGTCGGACTGCCTGTCGTACGTGCAGAGCGGGAGCACGGCGCGGTGGCCCGACAAGCCGTGCTGCCCGGAGCTGGGGGGGCTGCTGGAGTCCACCCCCGTCTGCCTCTGCCAGCTGCTGGCCGGCGGCGCCGAGTCCTACGGCGTCGGCGTCGACTACAAGCGCGCGCTCGCGCTGCCCGGAATCTGCCGCCTCAGCACGCCGCCCGTCAGCGCATGCGCAGGTACGCACAGGCTCCTTGCTCAACACATATATATGCGTTTCATTCTAGTGCGCGTGTAACTTTACTGTTCGTGGGCGAAAAGCTAGCCCGCGTTCAGGGGCTCTTTTTGCCAGGGTTTCCGTCTATACATTTTGTTTCTTATTGCGTTAATGCCGTGGATCTTGTAGGCTGTACCGAAGGTTTACAATGTGCTCAAGGGCTTAATAAAGCTGGTAAAAATACCTCTTTCATATATAATTAAGATGAATATTTTTTTCTTCGCCACCATAGCAAACGCTTCCAATCATCAGTATTATGTGTTTGGTTCTGGCTCTAAAGAGAAGAAAAAATTAGGCAACTTACAAATAACAAAACCGTAAAACTAAATCTCAAAGTTGAATAAATAATATAAAAAGAAGGAGTGCATAACTGTTTCGATTATCTTCTGTATTACTCCTAGCTTGCTGATTCCACCTAATGTCTTTCTTCTTCCATTCTCTAAGGAAAAGTGATTTTTTCCCCCTGATTACCCCTGAAGTCGGCTAACCACGCTCCCGGCCGCTTCACCGCCGGCGGTCTCATCGCCCTCGCGGCGCTACCGCTCGCGGTCACGGCCGCCTGGATGTTCTAGATCACGAGAGTCTGGGAGTTGACTTGTCTCGGGGTTTAGTCCGACGATTCTTGTTCATTCTTGCCACACATACGGCTGTGTATCATCATACGTACAACTCCATGCATGAGATTTGCGGGTCTGTCTCTTCTAAATTCTGATGATTTCTTGGCGTCATTTGTTAGATTTTGCGACGTTATGTACGTGCCATTGTCTTCGTATCTTCCGTCCTTCCATGTTACACGGTAGATTCGCCGCTGAGTGGAGAGGCGTGTGTGGGGAAGAAGCATTGAATTCGGCGGTCGGCAAGGCGTTGTGGCAGAAGGACACGCCGGCCCCGATCGATCTTAAGCGCTGTCGACTCATGAATGCTAAGATTCCCTCTATTCAACTCATCAACTGTTTAATTACTTGGTTGCTCTCCCACCCCATGATCCATCCCATTCCCATCTGAATTTAGCTGCAATGGCTTCTCCGATCCTCCTCCCATCATGTAGGGACAGCCGGACAGGGCAATGATTCAAACAGATTATCGATGCACGGTTCCGGTTCAAACTCCATGCCAAATTCGGTTGCAGTTTCATTTGCATGCATCTACTTGTCGGTAACGTAGCAGACATGAGCGGTGGAAGAAAGAGGCGCCGGCTCCAAGTGTCTCACGGGTTGGGTAGCAGACATGAACGCTTTGATTGATTACATAGCAGTTGCCATCAGAGCCAGGCGCCATATCGAGTCTTTTGATTAACTAGTTACAGACCCAGCGTTGCAACGGAGTCATAAAAATAATGAGACAAAATTTACTGTCTAACCAACTTCACATATCAAACATTGAAGAGCAAGCGACAGAGAGAAGAGTGGCCAGAATACACGAGAAGATGGAGAAAGTGGAGAGGATAGACGGTTGTCTCCTGAGAGAAAGGAGAAGAGAGACGAATGGTCCAGATCAAATCGGGTGGTTGTAGAGAGAAGAGAGGAGAACGCTCCGACGACCATTAACTCCTCTTTATATCTTTTGATCAATTACACCAATAGCGTCACATAATTCTCCTGAAATTAGTACAGAGGAGAAACAACATCTTGTGCATTTCAAAACGTTCGTTCTGTCTCGGTAAAAGGAAAGACCTACAACATAGGATTAGTTGTGCTGCTGCCAATACGGACCAAAGAATATTGGGTGGTATATATAATATCAAATAATATATAACCAAACCATTTCGTCGGAAAGTATACCTAAATTGCTATACAAATTAATCATTACCTTTCTTCCTCCCAAAATATTTTTGCTGAGACGTATAACAGCCGCTCCAAGGGCCTGTTTGGATGAGGAGGATTCGGCTGGGATTTACCCCTCATTCAAAAAGGGCCTTAGAGAGTGATTCTTGTGAGTGCTTAATGCATAAACCTTTTTTTGTAGTACTGGCATTGATATGACTTCATACACGTTATTATGATATTTTCGGAGAGCTCACATTTCGTGATGTGCCTGCGAGATGGAATTAAGAACATACTGATCAGTCTTATGTATGAGTCCAGGACTGCAATGCATATATTTAAGACATTTCGTTTGTTTAAGCGCTTAAATTACTTAAGCCCGACTCTTGAGATAGTTGCAGGTTTCTTATGAGAAAATGTAACAGAAACTTCTGTAGTTAGACAACTAATCATTTTCGTTATTGTTAGCAAACCAACAAAAAAAAAAGAATATTGGCTACGCACACCTATTTAGTTACTACTCCCTTCATTTTGCTATATGTATCCACAGCCCACCATACGCACGGACTAAGGAAACACTAAATATAAGAGATACTTAATGAGAAATAACCATATATACCTATATTAAATGACATATCACAACCATTTAACCTCTTTTAAAGTATTTAAGGGTGGAGAGAGAGAAATTTACTATAACTACACTCTAGATTCTCTCAATAAACAAATATATTAAAACGGATGCCCCTGAGGCCTTGGACAAATATGGCGAAACGGAGGGAGTATACTACAAAAAGGCATGAGAGATTTAGAAAACGACCACCGTGTGTGAGCAAGAAATGGAGTACCTTTACCCTTATTCTTGTCGGTTGGTAAGAGCTCTTCAGCACCAATTCTCATGTCAGCATTAGATGAGCGCCTCTTTGTCTTTCTATTTAGTACCTCAACCTCGACAACGAAGATTCCACAGACAGGACGATGATCCGAAAATCTGGACTCCCCACGGTAGTAGGATAATTGCACAATACCATCTCCACGCCATAATATTCTATCACACCTGAGCAAGTTCAACTACTTCAGAGGGATGCAATGCAATAAGTCACGCAAAGGATGGCTCACAAGCAACATTTTTATAGTACAGTCACTGGAAGAAAATTTTCGCCAAATCATTTGCAAAACAGAATCACAAAACTGAAGATGGAGCATTGCAAGTTTGATCTGTACACTTTAATAAGTTAGCTTATAATATATCAGAACTACATTATGCAGCGTTTATTTTATTTATTTTTAGAGAGCTAGTCTGTTCCATTGTTTCCTCTGTGGAAAGTCAAATAGTCTTGCCTCCTACTCTTGTAGTAAACAGCAATGGAAGTATTACATTACATGCTAAGTTTGTACCTGTAGCGAGTAGTGTGATCGAATATTAATACAATTACACTTTCCCAATCAGAGCTTCTTTGTAACACAAAACTAATTTGAAAATCGTGCATACCATGCTGGTGTTCTCCTCTTTTTCTTTGATGTTGCAGTCTCGCCAGCATAAGCATCTGAGTTAGAGGAGTACTTGTATGTGGGAGCAAAATATATCTTCCCCTCGTTCCACCCCTTAAACACTCGCCCAGCATCCTGTTCAATTTTAAGCTGAAGAACAAAATATATACAAAACATTAGGGAAGGAGAAAATTGCAGCAGAGGAAAACTATAGTTTGAACGAAAATAGGGGAAGTCTTCAAAAGATTTTCTGACACCTTTTCTAATTTCCTTTGTTTTTAATGCCTGTTAGCACAGAGCAGGACCATCTTTTGACAAAAGTTTAGCAAATTGCTTTTCACCTTCTTTAACGAATAGTTTTCAATTTGATTTATAACTGAATAGATTCCTCTAATGAGAAGTTACCTGATCCTTTTCAAAAAGGGCATCCCAGTTATTTTCCATCAAAAGCTTTTTCGTATCTGCATAGCTCAGTGCAATACGGTAGTTCAAATCCCCAAACCATATCACCTTACTGAAACCAATATTGCATTAATTAGAAAATACCAACTTGACAAGAAACAAATATTTACAAGCATATGTGGCACCGCATTCTTACTCATGCTCAAGAATTTTCTCCGGGATTTTTCGCCCAGCTCTCCTGCAAATCCTCGAAAATAGTGTGAGCCTCAGTATCTCTAGAACATCGGAGTTTCTCCTAAATTCGTCACCTTCTTTCTGACCTGAAGCCAAATGGCTGCAGATGAAACAAAAGTTTGTCTGGTGCAGTGTCATGCTGACTGATATACATCCCTGCAGTAGAAGAAGTGTGTATTCAGGAAAAACACAAATACTTACAGGATTACTTCAATATGATTCGGTCCTGACCTTGTTTCCAAGACAGCCCAGAATTCCTCGCCCTATGCAAGACGTTCTTAGATGGCCGATGTGCTGCACTAGTTCTTTCTTCACCCAGACAGTAACAAAAATACCAACCATTTGTTTGCATGCTATGAGATTATATTTTAGTTGATCCCTTGCAGTGGGAGCAGAAGTGGCTTCATTGAGCACAGAGCCACAAGAATCCCTTGAGCTCTCTTTCTCTTCCTCTTCTGAGGAATCGGTCTCATCAGCATATGCTTTTGGACGTCTAAAGCAAGCATCCCTGCAGGATGACTTGGTCATTTCTAAAGGGCAGTTGCAGGCCTTAAGCTGCTTTCTCTGGAGTGGCATGAAAGATTTACTAATGGCTTTCAGAAAAGACTTCTGGAAGATTGTGGAACCACTTGCTGTTTTTGTTAGGTCAGAGAATGAAGCATAAAGGCTTGAAGAAGCTCGAGAGGAAGTAGAATCAACGGAGGGAGATGGCTGATGCTGAAAGACACTGGTATAAGTGTCAGCTGGCCTGTTTAGAGCTTGGTTTATAAGAACAAGCCATCTTGCAGCTGGTTCATTGTCTTCTATCACAAGCACATTACCAGCATTGAGAGGAACAATTTCCTGAAAACTGTTCAAAGATTAAATGAACAGAATTGATGGCATGAAGTCTTGTGTTAACTGTTAAAGGAAAAAATCCACTAGATACCCTTGAAACTTGAAAGTACACTATGATTCATTCTGATGAATATAAATCCCAAACAAGTCAATGGCAGTCTACTACCACAGAGCAATCAAGGAACTTCCTTCTTTTATCTTTTTTCAGCTATATACTGAATTCTTTAATATGAGAAACAATATTCAATAGTTAAACATTATGTGTAGAAAATTAGAAAACACTGGCACTGTAATTAGGAATGTTGGCAGGGAATATTTCCATATCTATTAAAAAAAGATCAGTGAAAGACCTACCCCAAAACATAAATATCTGAATGATCATCAGGGGGGAGAAAATCATCTGGGTTCAGCTCAGCAGTAGGTGCTTTTCCTCCAACATTCCAGGTAGAGACAAATATTCTGTATAAAGAAAGCACAGGGTAGAGAATTTGGTCTGGTCAGCATAAAAGGATGGGAAAATGATTGGATACAAAATTTCAACTGTTGTACCTGATGGGCTCAGTTGTTGTATTATTAGAAGATTGGGCCAGGAAATGGCTGAGATGTATGCTCTTAACTTCTGGTTTCAATTAGTTCAAAGCAACATAAGAAACTGATTAGAACCACTAACAATTTAATTGGACCAGCTTCTTCCATAAAATTGGACAAAAATACAGGATTTACTGGATACTACAGTACCTGAAAGTGTTCTCAAGGGAGAAGAGGATGATGCCTTTGAAGAACTTTGCCCAAGCTTACCTGCTGTAACATAGGAGCATATGACACACTTAGTTGCTGCTATGATCTCAAGAGTCAATGCTATGATCTCAAGAGTCAAGACAAACTAAAGATTTTTAGAAAACTGGTTAATGGCAGAAGCTACTTTAATTAGTTCAGAATAAACGTGCAACTCATTTCATGAATGTGGTGGAGCTTCACAGTAATCTATAGGTAAACTAAGACTGCATTTGACCCGTACAAAAAACTAAGATTGCATTTGATGTGTGCTTCCTACATTTTAAATGATGCCCTTTTTAAAAAAAATGATGGGTGAGAGTTAATGCTCTAAGTGGATGTTTGAATCGCCGGTTTTGTTAATCAATTTTGTCAAAAATAAGTGTTTTTGGGTAAATTTTACAACTATATATTTTAAGTGGTTATTGGGTTAGGAAAATATTTAGTGAAGCATTGCTTGGCTAAAGTTGGTTTTAGTTATTCTACTGTTTGCATTTAAGTTTGCAGAAAAAACAGGTAGGAATCGTTTTTTTGTAAAACTCATAATTTTTTTGTTTTGGAAATAGTGGATTTTGTTATCCTGGTTTTTCCTGTTTTAACCGAACAATGGTTTAGACTGTTATGTGGTTAGGCTCTAAAACTAGTTTTGCTAAAAGCCTAAAACAACCCCTAAAGGTATTTTCATATATATGCCATAGGAATAAAGGGCAACCTTTCAACTAGCACCCCTGATGGTAGATACATATTTTTTCCAAAAAAGAATCATGGTAGATACATATTTTGGAAAGGAAGAATATGAACCAACCGGCATTGCAGCTTGGACTGTCTGTCCTCTTTGCAACTTTCTTCTCCTTTGGACCAAAAGGTTTTGGGCCACAACCCTAGAATACAAATCTAGTTTTCTGAATGCAAGTATTTCATTTCTACGAAATCCAATTGCGGAAATGCAATCAACATGTCACCTTCATTTTTTCCTCACCAGTGAAGGCCATTAATTGTTGGACCTAGTACAAGGCTTTTCTTTCTCAGTTTCAAGGCTGAACACAAGAGCCGAATGTAACAAAGAATCTGCAAGCAGTTCATCATAGTGTTTAGAAAAGTAACATGGCACTAAATGGACAAATCAGGTATTAACAAAGCAGTAAATAAGTGATGAAAGCGTAATACAAGAGACAATCGTTACGTTCCTCACAAAACAAAACATAAAAAGGTCATAAAGATGCAAACTTTGAACCATAACAGGTTGCAGTCAGGAAAACTGAGATTATACTCTTACAAACCAAAAAATTATGTCAAGTAAGAACGAGAAATAAGCGATTCAAAACGAACCAACCCGCTGAAGGAAGAGACACAAGAACACACCAATCTTCGCAACTAAAAATCTTCCAACGAATGCCATCAAAATTCCATCAAGATGCGATTTTGAACCCCTAATCCTCCTCTCCAGGACCACACACATCACAAATGCACAATGCCACGGCAAACATACCCACCTCAGACTCCAAGAACCTCCCAACCCTGCCGCTCACAGGATCCCAAAACCCCCAGCCAAGAAGCCAGCCACCAACCCCCACCACTCCTGCCTGCAGCCAGCCCTCCCTACCAGCCAAGAAAACCAAACCCACGAGCCGACGCCGCGCGGCGACCCCTCAAATCCGGCAAGGGGTCGGAGGAGCCCGAGGAACGCACGGCCATTGGGCCCCCCGATGACTCGTTCTTTAAACCAAGGGAGGAGACAACTGCAGCGGAACGAGATAATAGTTTAAGGAAGGAGTGCTTCGATCCGCATCTGCATGTGTCGCGTTCCTTTTCGGAGCGACGGCGGATGGAGTTGACCGGGGAGCGAGTTAGAGGGCCGCACGTGCGGCCGGGGAAGAAGAGATTGGATTCATTCCGAGCACGGAAAGAAAAACAAAAGAGGAGGTGGGGAGAAAGTGGGGGAGGAGTAGGACGGACACTGCCTGTCAGCAACGGAATTTCCCGATTGGATTTGGACGCGTTTGTTGTTTGGATACGGGGGAGCTGTGGGGCATCGTGTTCTTGTGCTTCCCTTTCGCCGGATGCCAATTTGTTGATTCGTTTGTTCTTACTTGCTGGGTTGTTCCGCGATGCGACACACGGCGCGGGCGCATCGCATCACACCCCCACGATCGCCATTTTTGCCGCTTGAAAGTGTAGCTTGCCTCGTCAAGACGTGAATCACCGAATATTTTTAAGTGGAGAATATAGAATCATGACCTGACAGAATAAATTAAACCGTGTTTTCGTTCATACGGTGAGTATAACCTTACCATTTCTAAGCCAGATCAAGCATTATATGTTTCGAAGAGGAGTGACTGATAGAACGGCGAATCCGAGATAAAAATAGAGGGGGTGCTCGTATATTGAAGCTAATGTTGAACAATCATAGCAATTATACATTTAACTGTCTTTTGCAACCCAAATTCGTACTTATTTCGTCTAAAAATGTAAGACGTATTTTTGAATAGTTTTATCCACATATATACAACGTGTTTCGCATTCCGATGAAAAACAAATGTTGACAAGGATTAAATAATCTATAATAAATAGCTTGCAATCTACAATAAATGTCAAAACATGACTTAGCCAAATAGCCTACACATATACCCCGTTAGGGAGAATATGTTTAGATCATATTGGGCATTGACCATTGATCAAAGATGTCTACGACTACATACGTGGGCCCAAACCTCCGATCGAAGAACAAGTCTACCGTAATTGACTATGTGCAGTAGATAAAGAAACCGTACATCCTTGTCTCACTAACATAACCACACATCTTCCTCTGTCTATGACAGTAACCATTCGACAATTTCTCCACACGTGCGGATAGCTAAATCGACTAGACGCCTCTTCACAAGTGCCAACTGCCTCCCTTTCAACACTATTTAAGGAGAGTATCTTGCAAGACATTATTCACTTGCAATCTTAAACACCCCATTGTAATTGAATACAATAACACAAAAGTAGAGTTGTTATTCTCTCTAAAGAAGGCCTAAACCTATCTAAAATCGTTGTCTCTTCTACGTGATCCCATGTGTTGTGTGGGGGACACTCGGTGATTTACAAGGCGTGCCCCATGTTCACACAACTGTCTAGGAAACTAGATGCACACAGACATATCATCGAATCTACTTTGAGTGGTTTTAATATAATAGAGTCCAACATACAACAGATAGTAGGGACTTAAGGCCAAAATTTACAAGTCTCAATGCCTCCGGTGACTTACAATACTCTAGGATACATGAAAATCTCTTAACTACACCTATAGGCAAGTTCAAGCGTAGGAGCAACCTAAATCTCGTATTTCTCACCATTCCAATCCTCATAATATACTTCATCGAAGGACCCACATCACCAAGATCTGGATAATATGTTGAATCCAAATATGCAAGAGTGAGTACTTATGTACTCAACAAGTCATATGGAAAAGCTATTAACTATATGCATATATGAATTCAAAGGGAAAGGTTAAGGTGTAATCTATGACCTACTACTTACTTTCTTCATAGTTTTAAAGGTGACTCATTTTAAGATTTAAAGAGGAAGTAAAGCATTTGATAAATGTTGAAATTGAATAATGATAGCAACAAGAGCGAGGCTAAGGTGGCCTAGCATCGGTGATGGTGCCAGTAAAGCCTTCTTCTCTAGCGATGACAGCATGCTTCTAGTGATGGCATGTGTGAATAGAGGGGAGCACGAGTATCAGTGGATCAAGACAAAGCTCCACCTAGGGTTTCTTCTTCGTTCTTCCTCTAGCCTTTAGAGCTCTTATTCCTTCTCTACCCTACCAATGTTGTGCCCCTAGCCACCCACAAATCCACCATCGGTGCTAATAGGGTCCTAAGGATCTAGCAATTGGAGCTATGCTTGAGCCCCAACTAGCACAAACAGTGGCTCCACCACTACTATGATATGATCACCCTTCAAACATCTAAAAATGTCCCAAAGCCTTTTTTTGTTTAATATTCATCTTTCTCCCATTCCTCAACTTCCTACCCCCATCGCCAATTCCTCACCTCCTTTCCCTACCCTACCCTACTCACTTCTCTCGCTTCTACGGGAGAAGGAGACATTTAACGATGCAAGCTAAAAAGCCCATTGCCAGTTTTCAGGTAACTAGATAAGGATGGTTGTCACTTTCCCTTGTATGCCAATGGCGAACTGCCCATTGATCATCTCTGGCCATCTCCTTCACTCCCTCGTGGCCTCCCCTTCCTCGCATGTAAGCTACCACCTAGCCACCACTTTACCATCACCTTATCGCTGTCCGATGTCAACTATGATAGTTAAGACCATTTTCCTTGTTTTCAACCAGATCTACTAATGTCGCTGC
Organism: Bonia amplexicaulis; assembly: GCA_036346245.1. Classification (NCBI taxonomy): domain Eukaryota; kingdom Viridiplantae; phylum Streptophyta; class Magnoliopsida; order Poales; family Poaceae; genus Bonia; species Bonia amplexicaulis. Next base: position 23,856 of record JAYGGG010000206.1, read on the forward strand.
TCAATGAGTTCCTTGTTGCCCACCGCCATCACCACCGGTCGTTGTCCCCTAAGATCAACGATATTGTGTCATTGCCACCTCTGCTTGCCACCCTTATCTGATCCCACGGCTGGCTATGCCACCCATGGTTATCAAAACCGATTTTAAATTTTACCGGGGGTCCAATAGGACCAGTTCCACCAATTTTCGGTAGTTTTCGGACAAAATTTTCAAATAAAAAATAAATTTCAAATAAAATCAGCCCAAATGATATAAATCGGTGTAAAATGAAATATTTGAGACCGGTTTGTATTCTAACCGGAGGTGACCGGTAGAACCGATTTTCACTGATGTTTGACCGATTTTCATAACCATGATGCCACATTTGCCAGTAGCCATTGACCATAGCTCTAAGGTTGGGGCTAAAAACCTCTATATAACTTACATTAAAATAATGTATGCACTATAGCCATTCTCATGAAGAAAATAAAATGAATTTGAGACAATTTTAGGCCCATACCACGAGAGCCGAGCACAAGCAGCAAGTAGGATGGCAATGGGGCTGAGAGGTTCAGAGGAAGGCCCCTGCTAGGGTGCCTTGGCCCTGTTGCTGTTAGGCTAAACAGGGATATCACCCCCTGCGGGAACCCGACCCCACTGGGGATTAAAAAAAGGCTAACTTATTTTTTAAAAATAATAATGTGATTTTACTTATTACTTTATAATTATTTAGGTAAAAATAAAATATTGCTTTAAAATATATATTCTAACATATAGATTCAAGTTTTAGTCCAAATGTACAAGAAATAATATAATCTTTCATATTAAAAAACTATAATCTATAATAAAAAATATATATTTATTTTTACCAAGTCCCAACGGGAGAGGGCAACCCTGTCCCCACCCCGCTAGCTTAGTGGGCTGCCTTGTTCCCCATGGAGAGATCGGCCCTACCTCCAATAGGGAAATTCCCCGTGGGCCCGCCTCATGGGGAAAATTGCTACCTTTTGCAGCAGGTTGTTGGGGGGAAAAAGAGTTTGTTTAAAAATAACCTAATTTTTATTTAAAAATACAAAATTATACATACGTTTTAATTTTTTTTTTACAAAAACAACCACGTGTAGCCCAACGGTTTGGCTATAGGATGTTGTCGCCCAACTGCTTTTAGATTTTTTTAAAATTCGAGTATCGAGTACAATTTTTTTAAATAATCTATTTTTATTCGAAAAGTACAAAATTATATCTATATTTTTATTTTTTACAAAAGTAACCCCTGTAATCGAATCGTTGGGTGACTGGACCCTGTCGGCCAATGGCCGAGCGGCACGCAGACTGAAGGATATCGTAATTTTTAGTTGTACTAACATATACAATAAAACTATGATTGAGAGTTGTCAATCAAATTGGCCTTAAGCTTTTTGCAGAATCAATCAAATTCGATACATATGTAGGTGTTAATTCGTATACTATTCTAAGATGGCCACACTAAATTAGCCTCCAGTGTTATATGACAGTTAGAAATATTTTAGGTAGTCAATTATTTTTTTTAAAAAAAATAAAATATGGGTATAATTTTGTATTTCTGAATAAAAAATAGGTTATTTTAAAAATTCTACTTGAAATCATTTTTTGAAAAATAATCTAAATGTCTTTCAGTCGCCTTATGGTTGGACGACAACAATCTAGTAGCCCAACCGTTAGGTGACAACAACCTATAGCCTAACCGTTGGGCTATTGGAACTTGTAACCCAACCATCGGGCTATTAGACCCTATCGTTCAATAGTTGGGCTACAGGGGTTAATTTTTTAAAAACGTAGGTATAATTTTGTATTTCTGAATAAAAGATTATTAAAAAATTCCGGGAAAAAAATATCCTGCCGCAGGTTGTTGAAAAAAATGCAGTAGCCACCGACCGCGGGAGGCCCAGCATGAGCAGCCCAGTAGCGAAACAGCCCACGTTTGGAGGAAACAAGCCCCAGCCCGAAGCTGGCACTCCTCGCGGCTCACGGACCGGATTCCAGCCCAGCCGGCCATGCTCCACAGGCCACAGCTGATCCAAGCCACCCGCGATCAGTCGGCCGGCCTACCCAGCGCGTCGCCGTGCCGCGCCGCCTACGCGCAACGCCCTCTCGTCGCGGTAAATCATGCGACTGGTGATTGATCACTCGATCCACTCGGCGCTGTGATAGTGTCACGACTCACGAATCACCAGCCCACCACGAGCATTCCACGTGCTCCTTGGGCTCCCAGAAAACGCACTGCCGTGCGCCCGTGCCACGTCGTGGAATACCCTCATTTTTTATCTTCCCCGCATGCACCGCCAGCTCAAACCGCGCGACGCCGCCTCCCTCCCGCGGCACCTCCTCGAAGCCCACATCGTCTCGCTGATCCGCCAATGCCCCGACCTCCTCGCGCTCCGCGGCGCCCACGCGCACCTCCTCAGGCTTCGCCTCCCGCGCCTCACCTCCGCCTTCGCGCTCTCCAAGCTCCTCGCCTCGTGCGCCACCGGCAAAACCGCCGCCACCTCCTACGCACGCAACCTGTTCGACCAAATCCCCCACCCGACGTCCTTCTGCTACAACTCCCTCGTCCGCGCGCTCCACAGCCCAACGAACCCCAGCGCGGAGCCCTTCCTGGTCTACCGCCGCATGCTCCGCGCGGGCTCACCGCCCCAACAGTTTCACGCTCGCGTTCGCGCTCAAGGCGTGCGCCGCCGTGCCTGCTCTCGGCGAGGGCCGGCAGCTGCACTCGCAGGCCTTCCGCCAGGGGCTCGAGCCGAGCCCATACGTGCAGACCGGGTTGCTTAACCTCTATGCCAAGTGCGAGGAGGTTGCGCTCGCCAGGACCGTGTTTGATGGCATGGTTGGGGACAAGAATTTGGTCGCTTGGAGTGCCATGATCGGCGGGTACTCAAGGGTGGGGATGATTAACGAGGCGATGGGGCTTTTTAGGGAGATGCAGGCGGAAGGGGTGAACCCGGATGAGGTCACTATGGTTAGTGTCATCTCGGCATGCGCCAAGGCAGGGGCACTTGATTTAGGGAGGTGGGTGCATGCTTTTATAGATAGGAAGGAGATCACGGTCGATCTTGAGCTGAGTACCGCGTTAATTGATATGTATGCAAAGTGCGGGTTGATAGAGCGGGCAAGAGCTGTGTTTGATGCAATGGTGGAGAGGGATACAAAGGCATGGAGTGCAATGATAGTTGGATTGGCGATACACGGGCTCGTAGAGGATGCATTGGGACTGTTCTCAAGAATGGTAGAGCTTAAGGTAAAAACGTTGCACTGATGTGTTTATAGGTAGTGGTTGGTTATGTTGGTCTGTTCTTCTTTGTTTCTCGAATGAAGGAGACACATGAGTTGTTTGTTCTTGGTCGAAAAATAAGTTGTTTATGTTGGTTTGGTGATAACCTGCTCATACGCATTGACTTGCACAGAGGAACGTGTAAAACCCATTATATATGATCAGCCAAAGAAACTAACTTATACATTGGTATATTTTCTGTTGATTCATCATTTTTGTTTAGCATCTGCTTTGTATCGTGCTACTGTAAAATTGGGCTCCTGAATTCACTTAACTACTTCCATAGAAGATATGTTCTGTGATTGTTACATAAATCTTTGTTCGGGTTAGCGATGTTTTCTACATTGTCCTCTATGTATTAACTCACATGTTTAACTTAGTTTTCTAAGAAATTGGTAGAACAGTCTTTACAAAGGTACCGTAACCATTCTAATATGTCTCACCTAAACTCTGGTGTATTGTACATATTTCAGGTGAGGCCTAACAACGTCACCTTTATTGGTGTGTTGTCAGCCTGTGCTCACAGTGGGTTAGTGGATGATGGACAACAATATTGGTCTACTATGCAAGAGTTGGGAATTAAACCTTCAATGGAAAACTATGGTTGCATGGTTGACCTCCTATGTCGATCTGGCCTCTTGGATGAAGCTTACTCATTTGTTACTGGCATGCCTATCTCACCAAATTCAGTAATTTGGAGGACTCTTCTTGTGGCAAGTAAAAGCTCAAACAGAATTGATATAGTGGAATCAGCATCAAAGAGGCTCCTTGAGTTAGAACCTCACAATCCGGAGAACTATGTTCTGCTCTCCAATTTGTATGCATCAAACTCCCAGTGGGATAGAGTGAGCTATATGAGGAAAAAGATGAAGGACAGCAATGTTACTGTTGTTGCTGGTTGTAGTTCGATTGAAATAAATGGCTACCTGCACAAGTTTGTGGTGAGTGATGATTCACACCCTGAAATCAAGGAGATAAGACTGGTACTGAGGGATATAGCTGACCGGGTGCTGCGCACTGGTCACAAGCCTTGGACTGCTGCTGTGCTACATGATGTTGGTGAAGAGGAAAAAGAAGTTGCACTTTGTGAGCATAGTGAGAGGTTAGCCATTGCATATGGATTGTTGAAGACAAAAGCACCTCATGTCATTCGGGTGGTAAAGAATTTGAGATTCTGTCCGGATTGCCATGAAGTGGCAAAAATAATAAGCAAGTCATACAACCGAGAAATCATTGTCAGGGATCGTGTTCGTTTCCATAGATTTATTGGAGGAAGTTGTTCTTGCAATGACTTTTGGTGATTACTTAATGGATTGAATCGTTTATATATGATTGTCCAAAGGCTGGGAGATGTGATGCCTTACGAAAGAATGTTTTACATGTGAAAACAAAAACCATCGGGATGAATACTCTGGGGTGGGAGCTTAGGCTGGGAGCCAGGGAAGCCACCCATTCGGGTTTGATCCCCGGGGGTGGCACGGTGGGGAACCAGTGAACCACCTATGTAAAAGAAGAAGTGTTAAACAAAAATCTTTGGAAGTCCAAAGCTATTGAGCATACTTTCGTATCCAGATAAAAGTACTCCTGGTGCGGACTGGAGCCTCATATTTTGCTACTACCACTCAAGGTATTGAACTATATTTTACATCATTGAGGTATTCTTTTAACCGTAATTTCATGTTGTCCGCTGCCATTCATTCTTAGTAGTGCTGCTACCTAACCAGAAAACCAGATATTTCTGACAGTGTGGATGTTAGAGCCTCCTATTCTGACAGAGTGGGTGTTTTATCCAGCAGAACCTAGAAAAGGAAAGGTGGCTGCTTTTCTGGCATAGTTTGTTTAAATGTTTCATACATTAATAACAAAGATCGGTTGCGTTGTTTATTACACAATTTATTCATGTTGGACAATTTTAAACTCTCAATTGGATGCATCATGAATAGGCATTCAATGTTTGATTAGTGTTTAGTTATTCCTTTATGCCAAGTTGACTTATTGATGGACAGTTTTCATCCTGCAGTACGTAACATTAGCATGACAGTGTACTACACCCTCCAGATGGTCCACATGGTGCTCCCAGACGGCAAAATGGTCATTCAGAATTTCAGGTTCCAAAAGCCCAAACCGTGGAAGAGCATGCTTATTATCCAAGGTCAGGAATCAGGATACCAGAACATGCCATGGTTGATGGCTGCTCTTCAGCAAGTCAGGGCCGGGCGATCTGGAGGCGGATCTGGAGTCACGGGGTGTGGAGTGGTGGCGGATCGAGGGTGGGGGAAAAACGGTTGTGCACCACCAGATAGTTTCGATAATCATTATAATATGGGTTACAACCCTCGTAGTTTCTTTGCATGATGTGCTTGCAGCTTCACAAATTTTTTCTGATTTGCATATTCAGACTAATCTTCAGACTAACCAGTTCTAAAGAAAACTAACCAAACTGAACGGTACTGCTACAATGTAAATGACGCTCAAACAGAACAAAATACACACGTACGCCGTGCCCATTACACAGATAAATGAGGAAATACAGTAAACAATATATATGTGTAGTTCGACCGACAATTTTCAAAACCCAGTTTTGCGATGTTCGATTACAAGTGGGAGCAAACAGTGTAATAAAGAATGCGATACCGACCAAACCACGAGTTTAAAGATCGAAATAAGGCATCAACAATGTAGGCGTCGCTGATACTCAGAAGCAGCTGAGCATCAGGAGGCCTCTGCGAGTTAAGCAAGTTGGTTCTGACCCCAAAAAGAGGACATCCCCTTGTACCTTGCAGCCACAAATTGGCGTGACAGCATGCTTAAAGGCTGCTCCTTGCAGCAGCTGGTGCTGCGTTTGATCTGTTCCATGGTCTTGAGTACAGGAACGGCCTCTGCCAGTGAAGCGCTCTCAGCTGGCACCGACGGAGATACCTTACAATATTGAGGAACACTAGAGGCAGTTATGCTACTGCTGCTGCTGCTGTCATATACCTTGGGATATTGAGGAACACTAGTGTCAGTTCTGCTGCTGCTGCTCCTGCCACCATTGGTACTGCGGTAAGAAGGTTTCCTGTCTCTTTTGCTGCTGCTGCTGCTGCTACTGTGGCGAGAATGCTTCTTGTCCTTTTTGCTGCCATTGCTACTGCTCTTGGAGGACTTGTATTTGTAGTGGCCCTTCCTTGAACTTCTCTGGTGCGCCCTCACAGTGTGTGACTCAGAGGTAACAGGAGGATCATATACATCAGGATCCCATGAAACACTCAACCTTGTGACAATTCCCAGCTTCGCACGGCTTCCTTTCATTGCAGAAACTAACATTGGAGTGTCCTGAATATAAAGATGATGTGCTTATGCTGTTAAAAAACAGTTTGGTCCATCCATTTAGAACATCAAACATTTCACATAATCAATAAAATAATTGGAGAACAACAGGCCCATGAGGTCCTATACTCATTGCAGATTTCAAATAAACAAGACTCCAATCAGGAAGCCAACTGCACTGAACTGAAGTACAAGTAGCATCATGGTAGAAGAAGCCAGAGACAAATGTCAAAATTAAGCCTCTGACGCTTAAAAAAACTTTTTTTTATCTAAAAACAGAGTTGCATAGCTATTGGCCTATTGCTAATTTGGTATCAAGATAACATTAACTAGAACAAACACATTGACAAGCAAGATATGCTGAACAAGAACCCATACTTCGACAGCAATCAAATACTTACATTAGTTGAAGAATTTCCGTCATCTGATTTGCCAATAGATGATTCAGATGCATTACCACTAGGGAAGGCTGGTGATGTGACCACTTCAGTGTCAATATCCACTAAATCATCAATTGAATCTGAATCCAGAGAAGGAGTGAATCGCCATTTTCATCAGAGTCTTCACCTGGACCTGTCCCTTCATCATCATTGTCGTGGCCATAGACATGCATCACTTCAGCAAGAGCCGTTCCAATGTCCTCGACAATCAAATCATCTTTCCCACCAGCTATGCCAGCTTCAAAATTTTCATCTTCGGAGCAAACACAAGAGCTGTGCTCGAAACCTGATTTTTCATAGGTGCTGTGGCAGAGACATAAGCTGTTGCTTACACCTTCGGCACTGGAGTCTACCAAAGGTCCGCCCATCCACAAGCTTAATCCCAAATTCAGTAGAGAATTTTCTGCTGAAAAGGACAAAGCATAAGTTGTAAGTAAGTTTTTTATGCAGTTAAAAGGGCTGCATAAGGACCACAACCTAAATTACTGGATACAAGACCATAGTACAAAAATAGTCAAATGGGTGCACATCGATGTGCATGCGTGTATACTGCTTTTATTTCAAGTTCATTTAACTTGAGGCAATAGTTCTAGCAGAATAGGCAGATTAAGGATCTATTAGATTTCTCTTTTATTTTTACAAAGCAATTAAGCACAAACAGATGTTAAAAGCCTAAAAGAACACACATAAGCATGCACTAGAACGTGTGCCATGTTGGGAATCAAGAGTATAAGACGATACATATTCAAAAGAATAATAAAATTCAAATGAATCATACTTCCATGATTAAAATCTAACCAATTCCATGGTATATGCAATTCTACCCAAATGATACAATGGCATCAGTTCAGTACCTCTTTCCTCGTAGCAACAGCAATGACCACCTCCAACACACCCGGTCGCTTCCGATCGGACCGGTGGATCGAGCGCAGACAACAAACCGCCGGGACAAGGAAAGCCTGAGATCGAGCACCGATCCCTCACAACCAGACAAGCCTCAGATCGAGCACAACCGGATCGAATCCGAGACCGCGAACTACGCGAGGCAACAAGGATCGAAGGGCGTGGGCGACGAGGGGAAGGCAATCGTCAGAGACAATTACAACTACTACAAATACTACTGCTACTAAAACGATGGGAGGACGAGAGCTTGAGGCGGTGGGAGCAGGGGAAGGAGGAGTCCCCGGAGGCGATGGCAGCGGCCGCGCGGAGGCTGGCGAACGCGGCGAGCACCGCAGGCATCGTATCCTCGCCGGGGCGCCGCAACGCTACGATTCTCTGTCGAGATCCAACTCGGCGGGTTCCGAAGACCACCACGAGCGGGAACGACAGGATCGGAGGAGACGACGGCAAGGTCGGGCCTTGCGCGTGGATCGGATCAGAGCCTTTTGAATTTGCTTGGTTTGGAGGAAGGATTTGGGAATTGGCTCAAGGCGATGCTGAGATGTGCGGATTGGCTATTGGTGCGGCGGGCGGAAGGCCGGGTCAGGTGGCTCTTATATTGTGTTCCCTGACAAGTGGGGCCGAGTTTCTCTCGGTCCCAGTACGCGGTGAGATGGTATACTGGGACTCGGATACGGGCAAGTGAGGGTGTATTCATTGGTGAAGGCGGATGACAGGTGGGGTAGATGCGCGTGGCCCTCGGTTTGCAGTCAGAGAGCGATGCTCGGGTCAAAGGCGCGGCGGGAGGGTGCGGCACGAAAGGCGTGCCACGTCGGCCGGGAGAATTCAGACGGGAGGAGGGAGGCGGTTTTCGTATTTCGACTTTGGGCCAGGCAAACAGGTGACGAGCTGCAGGTAGGATAGACACGGCCATTCTTCGCCTCAGATCTTTTCCTGCCCGGGTTTGGGGGTGGGTGGAACGATTCTTTATCTTTCCTGAAATAGCTTATCGGGGGATTTTTTTAAAATAATTTATCAATATTTAGTTTATTTATATAAATATTTATATCAAGCTAAGATTAAAAATCATCGACCATAGTTATAAAATATTAGCTGTAACAAAAAAAGCCATATTTTGCAAATGTAATAGAAAGTAGATTTTGAGTTTGATTTAGCTGGTGACGGAGATTCGCTTTGTTCTCAAACGAAAAACGGAGATTTTGCTTTGTATCGCAGATTGCTTATAGGAATAGATGCTTGATGCTCAGTTTGATGATGATTTAAAAAAAATTTATTGTAGCTGACTTATTTTTACTGAAATAAAGGAATTTTTATTGCAGCTGATTTAAAAAATAAAGGAATAGTGAATTCAAACGAGCGTAGCTAGACTACATTAGAAGCATCTCTTTCTGCCGATTTTTTGACAGTATGCTTAATATCAATTCTTTTTAGACATGCTTAATACCACCCAGCATTTTGTATTTCTGTATGGCCATGCATGAAGCAACATAAGTATAATTTTATTTTCTATTGGCAGAAGAGCGTATCAAAGGGCCAAAATAAATAAGAGTCCATTTATCAATCATGACGCGGATAGTAGCGTACAGATAAACGAGTTGCACAGATGATACAAACATTTGGGTAACAGAGATAGGAAGTCACATGAGATCTGTCGTCCTCTTGCTACAGAATTGTTGACCGCCCACAGGTTCGTGAAGTGCAAGCACCAAGACCAGATTATTCTGCTATGAAATAGTTGGCATCCTTCTAATATAGAATAGCTGGCAGCTGGACGCTACACACAAGCTTCTTTCGGCGATTGGGAAAGATCAGTGGTGCTTCCAATCATTGTGCCTGGCAATGAAGAAGGCCACGGCAACAGCCAATACATCAGGTGCACGGATGCACTGAAGAAGTTTTGCTTCGCTATTCAAATCTGCAGTGCACTAGCACATTTCCCCTGAGATGAATGAGTTAGCACTTGCTGCATTGCAGGTCTTTCTGTGCGCAAAATAGAATAAAAAAGCAGTTATGGTATCATGAAAGCAAAACATGTTGAGAATGAATTGAGTGCAAGTTCTAATAAATTTTTACACCACAAGAGAAAGCACAATATGCGATCAACCTTCTTAAGAATTAGTAAATGCTATTTGTTGGTACCTCAAGGCAAAGGAAGACCTGAAGGCAAACAATGGTCTTACTTCACTTTCTTCCTCTTTGCTTGTTCATTGACAATTGGGCTTGTATGACTATTATTCTGCAGTGGATGATATTTTGCTCGTCTCAATGCTTCCTCGTAGTTATTCAACTTCTGCTTCTCCTTGTTCTGACAAGAGCAACAAAAGCACAATTATCGTAAGGCTAGCCTTGTCAATCTCTCTCAATTTTAGTCAAATCCAAGATCACATACATAAACATTCTTATAAGTTGCTATTTGTTGCTTACAAACTTTCAGCTCCATGTTTACATCACTAAGACTCTCATCAACAGGAACTGTGCACTGCTGAACCAACAGATTCTGACACCCACGGACAACTTGTGGTTGCCATACGTTTATTGCCACAGAAGCTCTCCTGTGGACATTTCAGACAACAAGGAATTAGGCAATCAGCATATACTGAGGAGAAATGCACAAACTCATGAGTAAGGAAAAATGAAGGACAGGATATCCTCTTATACTGAAGTCTAAATCTTCTGTTTCCCTGGCTGGGAAAGATTGGAGTTTTTTTTTTGCGAGAGAAATGATAGTGGTGTATTTTATACAACTCAACTGTTCGTTAACCCATGCAAGAACACTGTTTTAACTCTGTCCCAGCCCTTTAAGCCATCAATGCGTATTTACGAGCCAGATTCCCTCCATAATCATTGTCCATTATCCTAATGAGGTGATTCACAAGGTCTGTGTTTTTGTCCTTTATGGGAGTCAGGACCCATAGGACTGCAGCTCCAGCCAATGGCAACAGACCTGAAGAGAATTGGATTGCAACCTACATTGTCTGATATGATTGTGTTGGACTGAAGAACTATCTGATTCTTGATGCTCTACCCGCTAGCTTTTAGATATCCTTTACATTTGCAGTCAGAGTGCCGTTTGAGCCGCTTTGCTTTCCTGTTCTTGTACACTGACAACAGAACTGAATGTTGCCAGATGGGCTACAATTGTTTTGTGTACTGTTTGAATGTTTCCTTAATAAAATGTAAACAGGGGCCTTTTACCTGAGTATTCAACCAAAAAGGGGGGCATCTATGTTTGATGGATAGTTCCAAGTTCCAAAGGCCATAGATCATTAATAATTTGATATGCCTATTACAGTTCAAAAGGCAGCGAGAGCAGCTGTTTTTTGTTGAACATGTCAGCCAAGAGAACAATCTCAATCCAGATCTTGCATAAATAAGAAGCTCAACCAATCATGAAAGCGGTTGTTTTGAGCAACATTTTTTGCCAACTAAATGACCGTGCAGCAAGACTTAGCTGCTGGTGGGTGCAAGAGATTGTTTCCATAATGAGTGACATATAAGAGGCCTTTAAATTGGAAGGATAGGACCAACAGCAAGAGAACATTGACATGACTTAAATCAGAGTTTTCCTACTACAGTTGAAAAGGCAGCAGGAGCAGTTTCTCGGCCTAGCTCATGCATAGACAAGTAGCTCAATAGATCATGGAAGCAACTGTCTTGAGCAATATTTTCTGCTCCCATAGTGCCAACTACATGACCGTCCAGCAAGAATTAGCTAGTTAGCTATGAGCAATTCAGCACCCAATGTATTTGTTACATTCCAGAGCTCTTTAGCTCCTATGATTTCTTACAGGTCAGGTGAATTGCTGTTTCTACTCTCTGCAACACACTAAAAATTATAGCATCGAGAACACATACCATGATATCACACAGGAAAGAAAAAAGCACAATTGGGGAAGCAGAGGATAATTTTTTGAATAATATAGTGACAACATTGCAGATTGCAAAAGAGAAGGATAAAATGTTGGAAAATACGGACCTAACCCTCTCGAGGTTGTCCAGGCCCTGCGCGGCGGCCTTCATCCTCTCCGCCTCCGCCCGCATCGACTCCTCCAGCTCCGCCAGCCGCCTCCGGCACGCCAGCACCCGCCCCTCCGCCTCGAACACCGGGCGGCCGTGCAGGTGTGATTCAAAGCTAGCTACGCCGTCGCGCAGTTGCGCTTCTCCCCGGGGTGGTTCTCTTCGTCGGCGCCTCGACGGACCAGAGAAATCAGCAAGGCACGCGACCGAATCGGTCCCTGCCGCTGGGCCCGCCTATGAGCGTTTGGGCTTTCGACGGCCGTCTCGTCACAAAATTGTGAGCTGCATTTGCTGTTTTTTCTTATGATTGCAAAAACTGCATCACACGTTGCCAACGCGCGCAATCTTCTGCAGCTCCCGCAGAAGCTCTCGATCTTAGGCTCAGCAAAGGCTAATAAGCAAATCAGAGCCCAAATAAGAGATGAGATCATCAAAGGCCGAAAAGAGAATTGCGCAGACAATGTTTAGTAATAAGATCAGCTGAAGTATCATATTACAAGTCTGTTTTGTTTCCGGCCCTAGACTACCAGAAGAAAGATCCTAAGCGAACTGCATCTAATTCGGCTATTTCACCATGGATGTGGTCAGGCTCCAAACGACCGAGCCGGATAGATCATTTTGGACAGGTTTTCCTACTGTGCGCAATTCCAAACTTCTATGACCAGTGCCTTTGCCGAGAGCATTTCAAAACTTCAGGGTCTGGCATGTCTGGTTCGACTGCGGCTTATAACTTTTAGTTGAAATTTTTAAATTTTAGTTGTTTACTACAGAGATTACGGAGAGATAGATACTCGCTTATAATTTTGGTTAATACAGATGTTAGACTTTTAGCATATACTACAATTAACTTGTAAATCTCATCTTAAAAAATATCCCGTTTAAAAGTTAGGTACTGTAACAAACACCAAAAGCCGCTAGCTTCGATCAAAAAAACACACCCTCTGCTTGCTGCAATCTACCAGGACTAGGGATGGCAACGAGGGACATCGCGCCCCGTCCTCATATCTCAGGGGCCTGCCCTCCGTGGGGATTGAAAAATAATATTTATACATATTTTAAAAATATTAAAATAGCTTCATTGATTACTTTTTATGAAAATATAACTTCAAAACATAAATCATAATATATAAATGCATATTTTATCCAAATATATGCAAAAAGAATACACAATCCATATTAAAATCCACATTATACAAACAAAATAGTACATTCTTTTATCGGGTTCCCACGCCCCCATGGGTGGTCTTCGCCCCCGCACCGTCAACTGACGGGTCCTGTCCCCGCGACCCGTGGGGGAGTTTTGCACGGATTATTCCCGGGGCCCCCGCCCCCCCTGGAAATTGACCTCCCTCTTCGAAGTTTGCTTGTGCCGTCGAAGCCTGTCAGGTTTGGAAATGGAAAACTTCTTCCTCTTGTGGCAGAAGTTAGCTATTTCTTCCTCATCCTTCGAACTGAGTCATATATCGGACGGAATAAAATGCTAGAGATATATCTCTCTCCAAAGCTGGGGAAAATAACCTGAAAATTCATGTGACTAGTTAACTATCTGAGTGGGTTATGACTTACAAGGAAGTCATGGCATAATGCCAGCATCTTTAAACAGACGAAAATAGCATGCACTCACCGCAATCAGCTTTCCAGCATTTTCAGGTCTTTTGGCAACATTAATAGCAGCAACTGCTGCAGCACCTGACGAAATGCCAACCTGTAAAACAACCCACGTAACAAATCATGGATCTCACATCGGAGAATTTGAAGTAGATGCTACCCACCAAATTAATAACTCAAAAGTAATTCATTTAGTTGTGCAGTTGCTCACCAGCAAGCCCTCTTTTAGTGCAAGTTCCCTTGCAACATCGACTGCTTCTGTGGTGGTAACCTGCAAGCTCGACAATCAAAATAAACTCAGCAGTTTGTAAGACTGTAAACAAAAATCTGTAAACATAAACAGAGTACTAAAGTTGGCATTCCAGACCTTCACAACCTCGTCAAGCAGCTGAACATCTAATATGCTTGGAATATAACCTGTTGTTTATTGATATGAACCAAAGGGGTGTCAATACCAAGGAAAATATATTTGGCAAGCTAATTTCCCAAATATTTTAAATTCCTGAATCATGATGGGCTATTGCATTTACCTGGGTTGTCACCAGAGATCACACTAGTCTCAGCAGGTTCTACCCCGATGACCTATAACAACAGGACAAGACAAGATATAAATGATTGAATTCAACTTGAAAATATATAATTATAATAACACAGTCAAACAGTTTCAGGTATATGAAAATATTAGGCCAGATGCTAGTTCAGATAAATCACAGACATCTCAATATCAACCTTGTGGAAATCACTGTATTTCTGGAAAATATGATAAGTCCAACAAACAACTTTAGAATGAAACAATAGGATACAAGGTGTTATATCCCACCGCCGCCGATCGATTCGCTGCCGATGAGATACACGATACAGTGGAAAACAAAGAGGAATTGAGATAGGAAAGGAAGAACAAGACAGGGAAAGAGAGACGAACTCTGTTACGCAAGCTACTTTTTAGACATTATACAGTAGCAGGGGTTTATACCCTGTCTCCCCCACACGGCGTTCTACCACCCAACACCACATGCTGACATGGCCAAGCCGAACCCAACATTTAAACACCGGCCCACTGGAATACTCATGGTTGTCACGGCACTCCAGCCAGTCATGGCGACCGCATGGCGCCAAGACATCTAGGCGCCTGCCTAGACGGAGATTAGATGATGATGTATATTGTCCAAATCAGCACATATAACAAAGGAAATAGAAAGAACAGATGACAGATGGGCCAATACTCACTCAGCCCACAGCCTCACTACAGCCCAAAGGCCCATCTAGGTCATCCCCTCATCCTCCTGTGCACTAATCATACCACCAAGACGCCAGACCAGAGAGGCAAGTGGCAGAGCAGAGCAGCGGCCAGCGGAGCAGAGGAAAGAGCAGGGGAGAGGGAGAAAGAGTGGCAGAGCAGAGCAGCGGTCAGTGGAGTAGAGGAAAGAGCAGGGGAGAGGGAGAAACAGAGAAGAAAGGAGAGGGAGAGAAGAGTAACTGTGAGGTGAAGGCGGAAGGCAGGGAGACGACGATGTGCTCCAGGCGGCAGCGGATGCGAGCTGGAGAGGGTCAACGACAGGCGGCGGTGGCTGCTCGGGTTCTCCCAGGCCCGAGCCATCTCTCCCCTTCTCTCTCAAGTAACCCAAAGGCCAGATCTGAGCCCCTCTCTCTCCCAGACAGCTGCCAGTCGAGGCGAGCAGCCCTGTCGTCCACTACTGGCCGACTGAACGACATGTCATTGACTAGGCGACGCCGTGACAACCAGGGGAATACTAATTAAAGAAGCCTTCCTAATCCTTTCACGCACCCACCTTTGCTCTTCTATGCCTCCGCTTCACTTTGTCAGCCTGTACTCGCCCCAATGCCTCCAGCACCGCCATGACACTGCCGCCCACTTGAGATCCAGCTTGCCCCCAAGCTAGTGCTTGAGGAAACCCTGCATGCAACACATCATAATCCTCCCAGGTGGCCATCGTAGCAGGCAGAGAAGTCCATGTAATAAGCACCTGCAGAAGCGCTGAATTTCCTTTTTTAACAAATCTTCTGTCGAGGATTTCCTCACGTTGCACATCCGTAAGACTGATATCCACAGGAGCAGGTAATGATGCGAAAACAGGAGTGATCAGGAACTTGAGGCTTCAACTGAGACACATGCAACACTGGATGAATCAAACATCAGGCAATTCCAACCAATACGCTGCACTGCCAATTCTCTCCAGGATTGTGTAGGGACCATAATACTTGTAAGACAGCTTTGGATATAGTCTGTTCACCACCGATGATTGAGCATAAGGCTGCAATTTCAAGAACACTTTCTCACCTACTTGAAACTCTCAAGGAGATCTGCTTCTATCTGCATACTGCTTGATACGTAATTGAGCTTTAGCTAGCTGCTGTTTCAAAAACTCAGAATAAGCTTCTCTTTCTGTCAACATGTCCACCACATTCTGACTACTTGCAGAAGACAGATCAGGTAGAAGACCATAATGTGGTTCAGTCCCATAGAGAGCCTTGTATGGAGTACAGCCCAGGGTGGTGTGATAGCTTGTGTTGTACCAATATTCAGCTAAAGGGGGCCAACTGTGTCATTTGGTTGGAGTTTCTTGTACTGCACATCTTAAGTACATTCCTAAGCACTGAATAACTCTCACTCAACCATCCGTTTGTGGATGATAAATTGTGCTCATTTGTAACTTGGTATCAATTAACTTAAGGAATAAGACTACTTTACCCCCGAACTCTTACACTGGTCTAAGTTTCAACCTCGAACCACAAAACCGGATGTTTTACAACCCTCAACTCCTAAAACTGGTTGAAATAACCCCGTGGCTAGTTTAATAAGTGGTTTTTGCTCTGTTGGCCGCCACGTCACATTTTTTTTGCCATGTGGACACACTAATCATCAAGGCCCCACATGGCAACCTCCATCCCTCTATCTCCATTTCCCCTCCCTCTCTCCATTTCTTCTCTCCCCACTTGCTTTCCCCATTTTTCTTCCTCTGGCCGAATGCATCTACTACTGTGCTCTAGTTTCAGCACCAACTCCTCCCCACGCTCAATGTCGGCCTCTTGTGCCGCTCCTGCCTCCCGCCTCCCCGCTCTCTCGGTGTCGCCCTCGCCTCCCGCAGCCACCGGCGCCGGCTCGCCCCTCACGGCCAACTCCCTGATCCCGACCGGTTCCTACGCCCTGCAGGCCAGCTCGGTTTCTGGCCACCTCCAGCTTGGCCCCAACCTCCAATGCCACCCTGCTGCTCCACTCGGCTAGCCCTCGCGCCACTCTGGCCTGCCTCACGCCTCACCGGTCGGCCTTGCTGCTTGGCTCGGTCTCGGCTTCCACCGGTTCCCCGGCACTCACCGCCCCTTTTTCCTCAAAATGGCTTCGATCTACTCGGTTCCTACCCATTTTTATGATTGATGTGATTTTTTGGCTTTGCTCCGCTGCGATCGCCGCCCCCTTTTTCCTCGGAAGGGCACACCGGTGGCCATCTGCAAGCCGCTGCCATTAGCCGGTGACGTTTGACCGCCGCAGCCCTATCCAGCCGAGGTGAGAGTCGGCTCCCCTTCTTCTACTTACTATCGCTACTATACTCGACCATGGAGGCTTGGTGTTGTGTTGTGCTTGTGTTTGTTAAGGGTATTAGAGATAAGGGTGGTATTAGAGATAGAATAGGAATCAGCATATTCCCCTGTAATACCCTTAACAGTGTTGTGCTATGATGGAAAAAAATGGATGAGAAGGAGATAAGAGGATGACATGTGGGTCCACAGATATTTTTTTGGTTTTAGTACTAAGTGGATACCATATCATCGAAAATGTGCTTACGTGTCAAAACTAATTAACACATAGACGCCACATCAGAAACCACCATGGTTTGGGTCCAAGAGGGTAAAGTAGACGGTTTTGATAGTTGAGGGATGTTGGACACCCGGTTTCGTAGTTAGAGGTTGAAACTTAGACCAACAAGTAGACTTATTCCTTAACTTAAAATAGTTCCTTCCAGAATGCACTTGTAAAAATTGTATCTACGTCAGATGTAATTGTTCTTGGAATGCCATGCAATTTGACCACATTATTCAGAATGACCTTGGCTACTTGAACAGCAGTAAATGAACAAGAGCAAAGAAATGTGCATACTTGGTGAATCGATCAACTACCACTAGGATAGCATTGTAACCTTCTGATCTCGGTAGGCCTTCAATAAAGTCCATTTTAACCTCTTGCCATGCCCCTTCTGGTTCAGGCAAAGGGCACAATAGACCAGGTAATTTGCAGTTTTCATGTTTTGCCTGCTGGCACACCCCACATTGTCTCACAAAGTTTTCAACATCTTGTTTCATTCCTGCCCAACTGAACAGTTTCTTAATTCTTTGGTATGTAGCCTGTATGCCTGAATGGCCCCAATGGGTGAAGTGTGAAAGACACGAATGAGCTTTATTTGCAGGCCAGCATTAGATCCAATCCAAATTCTTCCTTGGTGTCTAATCAGTCCTTCCACCAAAGCACACCCTTGTTCATTTGTACCAGAAATTGCCAGTTGAGCCAACAGTCGTCTTGCCTCTGAATCCACTTCATGAGTTTAAAACCTCCTGTATCCACACTGGCTGAGCTATAAAAATAGCTTGAACACTATATAAATGTCCCACTCTGGAGAGAGCATCAGCCACTTTATTATCTTCTCCCTTTTGGTATTGAAACTTGTATTGTAAGCCAATCGGTTTTGTCATAGCCTTCTTCTGCAATTCTGATGTTAAAACTTGATCTTCAAGGTGACACAGGCTCTTATGATCAGTCTTGATCACAAATGGTCCTCTTTGCAGATAAGATCTCCACTTTTCAATAGCCATCATGAATTGATGATAGATAAAAATTCCTTCTCATAACTAGATAATTTATGGTTATTAATGCTTAAAGCCTTACTATAGTATGCCACAGGATGACCATTTTGACTTAATACCGCTCCTATTCCTGTATCACAAGCATCAGTCTCAATGGAAAATGGTTGTTGGAAATCTGGTAAGGCTAACAGTGGGGTCTGACTCATAGCTCCTTTAAGTTTTTCAGATGCTTCCTGAGCTTCTGCTGTCCACTGAAAACTCTTCTTCTGCAAAAGGACAGTGAGGGGTTTTGCTAGTATGCTATCATGCTTAATAAACTTTCTATAGTATCCAATCAGTCCTAGAAAAACTCTCGACTCAGAAACATTTGTAGGAACAGGCCACTGCACCATGGCCTGTGTCTTGGCAAAATCTGTAGCAACTCTTTGATCAGGAATAATATGGCCCAAACATTCTAGTTGAGCAAAACTGCACTTACTCCTTCTAGCCACCAACTGATGCTGTTTCAGTATTTCCAGCACAAGCTCCAAATGTTTCACATGTTCTGACATGTTTTTGCTGCATATCAATATATCATCCATGAATACATTGAATAGTTGAATACCAATACAAATTTCCTTATGTACGGTGCAAATACAGAATTCATCAAGCACTGAAACGTTGCTGGAGCAATTGTTAGACCAAATGGCATAACCCTGAATTGAAACTGACCATGGTGTGTTTTAAAAGCTGTTTTCTGTTCATCCTCCTCAACCATTCGAATTTGATGGATATCCAGACTTCAAGTCTAGCTTTCAAAACAGGCTTGCACGAGCTAACTCATCCACAATTGGCATTGGAAACTTACTTTTCACTGTAATTGAGCTCAACTTCCTGTAGTCTCTACAGAATCTCCAACTCCCATCTTTCTTCTTTACTAATAAGACAGGTGAGGCAAATGGGCTCATACTAAGAGTATGTGCTGGCTTCAATCATCTCACTCACTTGCTGTTCAATTTCATCCTTCTGCGTTGTACCTGTAAGGTCTAGAGTTAACAGAAGCAGCATCTGGCAACAAGGTGATAGCATGATCATCAAACACCCTGTGGGTGAAGTTTCTTTGGATCCTGAAACACGTCAGAGGTACTTGTCTAACACTGGCTGTATCTCAGGTGGTAATGTTCCATCCAAATCACTGGAAGTCTTTTAAAGCACAGCTGCAGCCCAAATCTCATTGCCTTTATGCCATTTCATCACTTGCTCTACTGTGATTTCTTGTAGTTCTGCTGGTTCCACCAGTGGCCTCACTCCTTGTAACCGAATTGTCTTCCCCTTGAATTCAAACTCCATCCATTTATCAGCCCAATGGCATTTCATAACTCCCCAATTCCCCATTGCTCTAGCCAATCCATGCCTAAAATAGCATCATATCCTCCTAACTCCAGCACTTTCATGTCATGCTGAAATGTGTGCCCTTGTACCCGCCAACTCATATTTGGCACCACACTTTCACACAGTAAGATGTCTCCAGTGGCAACCTTCACTTTGTTATCTCTCTTTTCCTAAAATAGCTAAATAGTAAAGCCTGTATGTTCTTCAAGTAAATTGCACGAATTTTAAAGAAGTTCGGCTATTGGCAGAGTGGTGAGTGATAAGTTATTGCAAACAAAGGCTTCAAACTTCTTTAGAAATTGTGCCTTTCACTTTTGGGGAGAGCATTCAAGCACTTCCCAAAGTTAAATCATGGAGTAAATGCGACCATCCACTAACTAGGTGAATAATAATGATAGAGGAGTAAAATCTAATGCAATAGCATTGAATAAGATACAAAAAAATGATTACGATGACACAATACAAGACAATCATTTTGTCTTAAAAAAACAACTTAACCAAGGCAAGAGTAAAAACCTTAATATCTTTGTTCATTCTTTTCATAAGATACAAAAAAATGATTACGATGACACAATACAAGATAATCATTTTCACTTAAAAAACAACTTAACCAAGGCAAGAGTAAAAAGTAAAAACCTTAATATCTTTGTTCATTCTTTTCAAGTATCGCCCGGTGCCAGTAATAGTACCCCCTGTCCCAATGCTTGCAACAAGTATGTCAACAGTACCCAATGTGTCTTCCCATATTTCTGGGCCTGTGGTTTGAAAGTGGATCTGTAATTACCCAATTGGATTCTCAATAGAATTTTACAGAAAAAAAATGGCAAATGAATTTCATATGTGCCGCATTGCAGATATAAGATGAGTAAATGGTAATGGCTAGAAGTCTCAACCTGACTATTAGCTAAATTGTTGAACTGCTGAAACATGTAAGCATTTGGTGTCTTTGAAACTATTTCCTCAGCTTTATCAAAAGCTCCTTTTAGTCCTTTGGTAGGATCAGTTAACACGATTTCCGTTCCAAATGCACGTAGAAGAATGTGTCTCTCGATATCTATTGATGAAGGCATAGTTGCTATCAGCTTGTATCCTCTAGCTGCAGCCACAGAAGCAAGGCCTATACCAGTATTCCCAGTAGTTGGTTCTACCAAAATGGTCTGCATAGGTAGAAAGTAGAATTAGAATCTTCTTGATGATAATAAATAAATAATGCAACGATTATAGGAAAAATCTAACCTTACAACAACAACAACAAAGCCTTAGGAAAATCTAACCTTATTTGGAGAAATTAATCCTTTCTCTTCAGCATCATTAATCATGCTTAATCCAATCCTGAAAAACATATTGAATGAGAGGTGGCACAAACAACATTGCATTACTAACATGAACGCATACTGCAAATCTGCAATAACAATTGTATACCTATCTTTGACGCTTCGGCAAGGTCCCATGTACTCAAGCTTTGCAGCGATATTAGCAACACAACCTTCAACAACTTTATTAAGATATACCATTGGGGTTTTCCCAATTAGCTGATTAACAAGATAGACAATGTTTTATCAGAATTGGAATTAGTCATGGTCAAGATGACAAAAATGAGATTTAGCCAAATATGCCACATGCCATCATTAGTTGAGTGTAGAGAAAGTAGAAAATGGCCGATTTTTACCATGGAACTCGGTCGTATCTTCTTCGATTTTTTTAACCCACATGTTCAGTGACAACACCAGAGGTTTACAGTTCAATCAAGTAGAAAAGGTTATCTAACGATATCACTAAATCCCCAAATCCCACCCCCACTTCGCCTGGAGTGCAAATGCGCAATACGAATTCTTAATGGCCTGAACCAACTTCCCTGTGCGGTTTATAGAGGCCTCCCGTATCACTCTACGAACCACACAAAAAAAAATAGGGAAGGATGGGAAGCGGCCATGCACCTGGGTGACGTCCAGAGCAATGTTCACGGCGTCAACATCGTCCACGTACTCCTCCGGGATCTCGACGGTGGCGGGGGCCGCGGCCTTCGGAGAGGAGGCCGCGGTGAGGGGCCGACGTGCTGAGACGACACGCGGGGAGGTGAGGAAGCGGGGAGCTCTTGGGGCATTAGCGTAGGTGGATGCGGTGGAAATGGCGGCAGTTGCTGTGGCCGGGAGGAGGAGTGAGCAGCCGGGCGGCGACGCCATCGCCATGGCCGCAGCTGTCCGCGTGGGGTTTTTAGGGGAGGTAATTGATCTTTTCACACGCTTTCGTTCGTTTGATGATTTTGCTTTATGATGTCTCATTGACATGTGGGCCCGCCCATGTCAATGAGACAAATAAGAAATCATCAAATTTCATGTTTATGTATGGGCGAATGCCCAATCTCCTTTTAGGGAGGAAAGGAAGCTGTTCTCCGGATAAGGGACGTGGGGAATGGGTTATCGGTCTCGAGTTTTAGGGGCTGTTTGGTTGCCACCTGAGGACAATTCGCCTAGCCGGAGACGACCTGAGGCTAGCCGCCGTAGCCGACGGATTTGGGAGCTCGGAGCGATGGTTTCGGAGGATCTGGTGGAACTAACCTTAGACTCATGTTATCTGTACTAGTGTGTCTGAGGAACTGTAGTTAAAGATGTGATGAAACTGTAGTTATGATTGTGATCAAAATGGCAATAATTAAAGTGGCTGTGGTTGAAGTGATCGTGGTCGAAGAGTCAGTCATACCGTCCGTGGTCAAGTAGTCGTGGCGGCCGTAGTCGTAAAGTCTTGTAGCGATCGTTATGAGTGTGGTAGCGATCGTAAGTGTGTGAGTAGTCATAAGGTTATAAGTGGTCGAGCGCCGTGGTCGTGGTGGCGGCCGGTGAGTGGTTGTAGCCGTGAGCTTGGTCTCGCCGAGCGAGTCTTTCGAGTAATGCTCGATATGCACAAGTCGTAGAGCTGTGGTGCGTAATGTGCGCAAGTCGTGGAGTTATGACTGGTACAACCGGATCACAGAGTGCCTATTTATATCATTGTAATAAGTCTGTGAGGAGAAGCGACGAATAATAGAGAAAAAGAGAAGCGACGCAAGTCAAGTTCGCATTAGAAAAAATACTCTATTGTTCATCGTCTTCTTGTTTAGTGTGCGTCTACGGGCGAATCGAATGTATGATTCATAGCTTGAATTCCAATAATTGATATCAGAGCTTAGGTGTGAGAAGCTGCCTAGCGATAACTCGCTGATCGGTGTGATGGCGAGCGCAACGGCGCGCGTCGGGCGAAGTGCATAGGTGCCGTCGACCAGTCGGTTGCAGCACCTGTGCTCAGAAGCACGACGGCGAACATCAACGCGGGATGCCAGAATCGCACATGACGTACACAACGGTGGCGGCGACATGATCGCCGTGGCGTGGCGACGACGAGCGGCACAAGTGGATTGCAAGGCACGAGCAGCATCGACGGCGAACGGCATGCTTCCACTATCAACAGCGCCATGGTGTAAGGCATCATAGACACAACGATGTCTAAAGCGGCGGCGACATCGTTGAAGTGTGTGTGTGTGAGAGTGTGAACATAGAAGGTGTATTACATACGTACGTATATCTTTGTTGTTTATTTGGTCGTGCACGTAGGAGGGTGTTATAGACGTGAGCATATTTGTGTCATGGTCTGCACGTAGGTGAGTCAGTGCATGTGTGTGCTTTGATGAGAGTCTCCGTCGTCGTCAAGATATGTCACCAGCGAAAGACAATTGGAGCTGAGGAGAGGTCAAATCATTGGCGAGGTATGTCACCGACGGTGAAGATGTGAAAGACGCTGGCAAGTTGTGTCGTCGGCAGTATGGTCAGCAAGAAGAAGGCAAAACTCTTTAGAGATGCGTCGGAGATCGAACTTCGTCTTGTGAAGTTTATCAAGTTAAGATTATGGGGGAGATTGTTGGAACTAATCTTGACTCATGTTACTTGTGTTGAGTGTGTTTGAGGAGCTGCAATCAAAGACGTGGTCGAAACTGCAGTCGTGAGTGTGGTCGAAGTGGCCATGATCGAAGTGGTTGTGGTC
Source organism: Bonia amplexicaulis (assembly GCA_036346245.1). Lineage (NCBI taxonomy): Eukaryota > Viridiplantae > Streptophyta > Magnoliopsida > Poales > Poaceae > Bonia > Bonia amplexicaulis. The sequence continues at coordinate 47,619 of JAYGGG010000206.1, forward strand.
GAAGTGTTCATGGTCGAAGAGTCAGTCGTAACGCTCATGGTCGAACATGTGGGCCATAGTCGTAAGTTACTATAGTACTCGTAAGAGTACTATAGCAGTCGTAAGTGTGTGTGTGGTCGTAAGGTTGTTATGGTCATAGCGTCGTGGTCGTGGCGGCTGTGTGAGTGGTTGTAGCACCGTGGGTTTAGTCTCAGCGAGTGAGTCTTTCGAGTAGTGTTCGATGTGTGCAAGTCGTGGTGCGCGATATTAGTTTGTAAGGATAAGCGGTGAATAATAGAGAAAAAGAGAAGTGGCGCAAGTCGAGTTCGTGCTAGAAAAAATACTCTACTATTCATCGTCTTCCCATATAGTGTGCGTCCACAGGCGAATCGAGTGTGTGATTCCTAGGTTGACTTCCAACAATTCATATCCAGGCAACTCCTTGCACCTCACTCTGATACCATCATCGGAAAAAATAATCTACTATTCATCGTCTTCCCGTATAGTGTGCGTCCACGGACGAATCGAGTATGTGATTCCTGGGTTGAGTTCCAATAATTCATCTCCAGGCAGTTTCTCCTCGCACCTCGCTCTAATTCCTGGGTTGAGTTTCAACACTATGAACACGTTGTTTCGAAGGGCTGGTGGATTCACCTGGGCTACGGGGATCGTTCTTTCATTCCCTTCTTTGTTCTCATCTTTCCTCCTTTTTTCCTCTGCTGCGCATGGACTTCTGTCATTGAGGATGGATATATGTGGATAATGTTGGGTAATGGGTCTACGTGTCATTTATGGAATGGATTGTCCAACGATAAAAGCCTAATTGTGGAGTTTAATATCCATAAATCATAAGAGTATCCTATTTAATATAGGTAATGATATCATTCGTACATTCGATCCGAACATCTCCCGGCACATCTGGCATCCATCTTTCATCTAACACACCAGCCACACACCAGAGTGATCTACCTGGACCACTAAACAGAAGCAAGCTCTCATCCTTATCCAACCACGCTTGTGCTATTCTCTCTATCCCTCTAACTCTGTGTCTCTAGTTGTCACGCATATCATCGGACTCCCGACGAGCTACGGTGAGCACCTCACTCAGGTACTCAACCCACCGCGGCGGTAGTTGGCTCCAACGGCTCCATGTGCGCAAGTCGTGGAAGTTGGCTCCAACAGCTTGTTTTTGGTGTGGGGTATAAATACCCCATGTAGCCGGTTGGAGGTGTCGTTGATGAACTCTATTCTATGTTCTTGAGCTAGAGTGAGGCTCTCCACTTAATTGTGTATGTGTTGCACTTTGTGAGAAGGGAGAGAGGTTCTAGAATGCATGTGTTGCCTCTAGTGGTGGACTTTGTATCTAAGTGAGCTTGTGCATTCGTTGCACGTGGTGAGAGTCAAGTGAGGGACTTGACTTGTTACTATTGGAGTTTGCCAACTCCTAGACGGCGTTAGATGCGTCATGCGCGGTGATCTTCTCAAAGAAGTTTGTGAGAAGACCCGGCGAAGTGTGAAGGCTGGATCTCACCTACCCAGAGCAGGAAAGAGCTAACACTAATGGAATTGAGGTGGAAGACTTAGTTCGTGGAGCCGGTCCGATTTGTTCGGGCTTACCTCAACGTGGACTAAGGGAGACCGACAAGTCTCCGAACACCACAGTAAAACATCGAGTGTCAATCGTGGTTTGTTTCCTTGTGCTCAATTTATATTCAAGCAATTTACATTCATATAATTAAATTGATTACTTGTATATCTAGGATTGCAAACCTTGACCTAGGCTAGAATTGTTGATGCATTTAGGCGAATTCATTTGTTGTAGGTACTATTTGAGCTAAACCAAATTGATTTAAACTTCCGCATTGTATACTTGGTTTAGGCAAATAGAAAAGATCTTGAATTGTTAGTATTAATTTGTAGAGAATTTTAAACCGCCTATTCACCCCTCTCTAGTCGGCCTCCTTGATCTTACAGCGACAACATGGTCGAAGCCTCTTTCGACCACACGGTGGTCAAAGGCTCCAAGTGGTCGAGCGAAACAGGAACCATGGAGATCTTTGGGCGTTGGGGGCAATCGGGGGTAGGGTGTTTCGCGATGGTTTCTGGGGCTATGGTCAGGTTCATGGTGATGTGGGGAGTCCGTTTCTGGGGTCGTCAAGGGTAGGGGAGGCGGCGTTCGCCGGCGGCGAGTTCTTCTTTACGGCCGGTTTGAATGGGGTATGGCGAAAGAAGGCTTAATTGGGCAAAAGAGTTGGTGTTTGAGTATCAATGGGGATAGGGGAGTCTCGTGGAAGTGACAGTTTGAGCTGAGGGGGCGGAGTTGGGCTGGCCACGGCGAGGTGGCTCGGCCATGCGGCGGTCTTCGGTGACAGGGAAGAGGGAGCTCGGGGAGCTAGGGCAACGATTCGGGAGGGTTTCTAGGGGTTGGAGGAAGCTACAGATGAAGTTAATTGGAAAGCTTTGGACCAGAGAGGTGACATTGAGTTGAGGCTTGCCTTTGAGGGTTCTGGCGACACCGTGATGGGAAGAAGGTGGAGCTTGTGAGTGTTTGGCTAGCTCGGGGGTGATGGCTTTGGATGGAGGGGTTCACAGATTTATAGGGCCTCAAAGGTGGTTCGGCACAATAGCCCGGCCAAGGCGACGGCGGCGTGTGGCGTGGGCGAGAATGCTCGGGGAGGCGCAGTGTAGCTGGCAGGGTATGTTATCATGGCTACCTCAGGCGTCTCAGAGCGGCGGTCAAAAGGTACCGATGGAGTCGGTCGGAGAGAGAGGAGGCCGAGGAGAAAAAACAGGCGCGGTGCCGTGGCCGTGGTCGGTATGGCTCGCACGGGTTCAAAGCTCTTAATGGGGCGTACAATCCACGACATGAGGCGCCGTGGCAAAGAACGAGCGGCGTGAGAAGGCGCGAGGAGGTCGGCGGCAAATATATCAGCGGCGGCGATATTTTGACGACGAGCAATGACCGCACGCTTCTCCTTCGTTCAAGCATGTCCGAGGTGGATTAGTTGTGGCTTTAGGTTGAGATTCGTACAAGGTAGGTTAAGGATCAAGAAAATCAACTTCAAAGCGCAAATTGAAATTTTGCAAAATCGTATCATTTCACTATCCTACTCCCTAGTGATAACAATTCATCATTAATGAACATAGACTAAGTAAACACCATAACTAGTACTTGAAATGAACTCAATTTTGTCAAAATCCAAAGTTGAGTGAATTTTCGTTTTCTTTTGATTTCGCTTCCTCAACCTATTCCCCACAAATCTCAAAGCAATTGCCCTAATCCATTGCCAAGACACCGCTTGGGGAGAGAGGAGATGGACACTGTCGTCCGAAAACCGTCATTGCTCACGCAAATTTTGCTGTCGCCAAGGCGCTAAGATTGCCGCCACCGCCTCCAAGCTTCCCGACCTCGCCACCTCTCCCGAGTGGATAGAGATCCCGCGACCCTATCCCTTCCGCTGACACCCGAACCAACCTCAATGGTGGCACACCGCCACCGCCGTGCCGCCACCTCTACCCCTTCTTTTTCCGGCCGACTCAAGCCACACCGCCTTGCCTCGGCTACTTAGGCCTTGAGTTCTCCCCGGTGGACGCAACACCTCCCCGAAGCCCACCGTCACACTCTATTGAACCCTAGCCGCCGCCATTGTAGGTAATTGCAAGAATCCCCAAAACGGAGCCCTAGAACAATGTCCAATCTCCGGCCTTTTGTTCTCCGATTCCTCTCTCTGGTAGCACCCTTAGGTTCCCCAAACCCTGCCCTAACTGCCGCCCTAGCCTCCCCGGCCTCCTACCTCCAAGACGGGAGCCTCCACCACCGTGGCCGGCCGTGGCTAGCCCAATCCCGGCATCCCCGCCCAAACCGCTGCCCCACTAGCTTCCCTACTCCCATCGATGCTCTAGCACCTACCGAATCACCGGATTAAGCCCGTAAACCCTAGCAGTACAAACTAGCCGGCAAGAAAAGCTCGCCGCGCGATTGCCGCCCCACCGAAACCCTAAACCCCAAAATGGAATCCCGTACCTCCACGAGTCGGCCCATGCCCTCAGTTTCCGTCGCAAGCCACCAGAGCTCCCTCACCGATCGCCGCTTTTCCTCTGTTCCTTCGCTCCGGCGTCGGTGGTTGGGAAGATGAACAATGCCGACCGGCACTGCTCACCCGGTGAAACCCACGGTCGCGCCGGACCATCCCTTCGCGCCCGACCGCTTCGCCATGACTGCCGCACCGCCACCGCGCCCAAGACCCACCGCCCGACCGCACCGCGCCGCGCCTGACCGCGCCGTCCCGACCCGGTGGAGCCGAGCCCGTCCGCCCGCCCGCGCGCGCCCGACCCGCTGCCGCGTCTACCGAGCCGGACCCCTCCCGCACCCGACGCACCGCACCCGCCCGCCCGCCGCGCCGACTCGCGCCGCTCGTCTCGGTTCGACCGAGTCACTCGCCCGAGCCCGATGCGTCCGACTCGAGCCCGAGGAACTGTGCTTAGCCCGATGAATAGTAAAATCCAAAAAAAATCCAAAAAAATATATTTATATCCATTTTGACCGTTTCGAGCCCTACAACCCAAATATCAAGACCTTTTTCCTATTTGGCCCTCCTAAAAGCCCAAAATCTCATTTATTTAATTTTTCTTCAGATTTTCTTTCTTTAATTTTATTTCTTTATTTCATTTCTTTATTCCTAGCCTATTTCTTCGGGCATGGAATTTATATATTTTAATTTGTTATTATGTTAGCCTCGGACGCCGGAGGTTCTCAAGAATTGGAAGAAGAAGATCAAGCTCAAGCTAAATTTTCTGAAGAGTACGAATTAGTCGAGATCATAGACCCGCAAGGCAAGTTACGCTTCCTTGATCATGTTGAACCCGTAATTGCCTTATTTATTTATTTATGTTGTAATTTCATTATGTTATTTTGTTCAAGTCAATATTTTGGGGTAAAATTTATATTAGAATGTCATGATATTAGTTATGCCCTACCACCTGAAAAGCCCCGATTAATTTGTTGGACATAATTGCCTTGAAAGACATAGTAAAATAATTATAATAATTAAATAAACATGGTAGTTTAGGAACACACCAAAATATTTTCACTGTTAAGGATTTTATTATTTATTTAGAATTTTGGAAAGTTGGAACTATGGTGAGCGAGGATCACAGAGGTGAGTCCAAGACCTTACCCTAGGGTGGAGGCTTGGTAGAGGAATGGTGGCGGTGTGCACCTGAATGTGGGTTTGTGCATGTTTATGGCCTCGATGAAAATATAAGGACTAGACCCTTATGTCGAGAAAAGAACATAGTACTCGCCCAACCACAAGTGTTGACTTGGTCAAACTGGTTTAGTAGCCGCTCAAGTTCGATTGAACATCCGCAATCGGGTTGGGGAGTCGGAGGTGAGTCGTATGGGAGGTGGTTAACCATACAATGTGGGACCGCCATGAGTCGGAGGAGATCGAGGGGTCATCCGAGCTCATGGGGATCAAGGACCCATGGGCGAGACTATATAAAGAATTGAGCGGTGAACAACTTTGTTTTCTTAACTCGTCGCGGGAGTTGAGAGATCTTGTGGGTAAAGCAGGCAACTCTGCAGAGTCATAAAATGATGGTATTCGAATCTGCCGTGCTTCCCAGTAAATGAAGCTATGTTTGATGGGTGATTCGGTAACAAAGCATAAGTAGATTTGGGAATGATTTGGAATTGTGGAAGGTTAATAATCACGCTTGAAAACCCCTGTTTACTTAATGAAGTTACTTTCATGTCTCTAATTGATTCGCAACTAAATCTGCATCTATACAAAATAATAAACCTGAGATTCCCTATCTTGATATGCCATGCATATAGTTAATGATAAGCTCCGCGTGACTTGCTGAGTACGGTAGTTGTACTCATACTTGCTAAATTCATAAACAGAAACTGCCAGTTTGGAAGAGCTATGTGAAGGTGATGAGATGGAATTCTATGAAGTGGAAGAAGCTTGGGATTAGGGTTATCCTGCACTCGAGTATGCCTGTGGTATCTTTTTGGCTGTGATGTAAATTAGGCATTTGGCCCTACTGTGAACCTTGGCTTTAAGCCTTTATAATGTAATAAAGTTGACTCTTGTTCTTGAGCATGTGCTGGCAATGCTATACACTCGATGGATGTCCTCGCGGTGAACAATCACAGGCGATTGCGAGGGTTTCATAACGCTCCCAGAAATGGGGGTGTTACAGTACTCATCAATCTATAGAAAAAAGATTCAATCACTCTGATCAGCTAGCACTCAATCACGAGCCGCTAGCGGGAGCTTGGGCTGCCATGGTTTGCCCGAAGGGAAGGTCCGCCCCGGGTTCTGGGTGTTGGATGATGTACTGTTAATACGTTAAGATCAGGGATGATCACATCAATTATCCCATCGCGCGCGAAGACTGGGCTGGAGGAGGCCGGAGAGAGTCTAGTAATATCTAGGGTCAGGGATGATCCATCACCTGTAGCATCCAAACCAATTCAAAGTGGAGTACAAGTCATAGTATAAAGCGTGCAGCATTAGACTTTAAAGGCATTTTCCCTCTAATTAGCCTTCTCTCCGTCGTCATTACTTACGTATAACAACCGACAGCATACCATTCTCTCTCTTAGGCTCCGCTCATTTCAATTTAAACTTCTGATTTCTAACTTATTTTTTATTATTTATAAATTCCATTTTTTCTGGTTTTTTAGTTTTTTGAGTTTTTTGCCTGTTTTTTCTTATATTCGTTTACGTTATTCGTGATGGACTAACATATTTTTTATTTTTAATTTTTTTAAAATTTAGTTACGTCAAATAAATCATCATCAGATACAGTATAGTTTTAATCAGCTACAATATAATTTTAATTATAATTCAATTTATTTTGGCGTAACCGAGCGCCACCTTGATCTAACAACATATGGACGATGTGTTTACCATTCTCTTGGTTTTACAATTTTTTTTATCCTTCTTTGCGATCGCACATACATTCTCTCTCTTATTCTAACAACACAAGCACACTTTCCCTTTCTCCTCTTGGTTTCACTGTGTTTTAGTCCTTCATTGCGGTCGACATACGGCTGATAAAAGGACACGGATGGGGTAATCTCTAGCCAAATAGGATAGGGAGCGAGCGAGCGACCAATGGCGGCATCTCCCGAGCTCCGTGTCCTCGAGACCACCCTCGTCGCGCCCTCGCCCTCAGGCCCCGCCCCGCCGGAGTCCTCCCTCCCGCTCACCTTCTTCGACGTCTTCTGGCTCAACTCCCCGCCCATCGAGCGTCTCTTCTTCTACCGCCTCAACTCCAGCTCCGGTTCCAGCTCCAGCAGCGTCCTCTCCAACCTCAAGGCCTCTTTGTCCCAAGCTGTCCGCGCCTTCTACCCGCTCGCCGGCCGCCTCCGCCTCACCCCCGGCACGCCCAACCGCTACGAGCTCTACTACCAGCCTGGCGACGCCGTCACCTTCACCGTCGCAGAGTACCACCATGTTGACGTCGACGACTTGGCCACGGATGACCCCAGGGAGATTGCCAAGATCGCCCCGCTTGTGCCGCCTCTGCCGGAGGGCGGCGCGGTGCTCGCCCTGCAGGCCACCGTGCTGCACCGCGGCCTCGCCCTTGGCGTCACCGTGCACCACGCCGCCTGCGACGGCGTAGTCTCCACGCACTTCCTCCACACCTGGGCCTGGGCAGCGGCAGCCTGCGCCGGCGCCGATGCTCCGCCACCCCCTGTCATCGACAGGACTCTCGTGCCCGACCCAAGGGGCCTTTACGGTGTCTTCTACGAAGCCGTGCCCACAACTGACGAGATGGAGTTCGCCAAGATGTCCGACGATCACGGCCTCGCCACGTTCACACTGTCCAAGGGGGACATGCAGCGCGTCAAGGACGTGGTCGCGGGGGAGGCGGCGCGGCGTGGCGCGGCGCCGCCCCGGTGCTCCTCGCTGGTTGCCACCTTGGGCTTCATCTGGTCATGCTACCAGCGAGCCAAAGACGAGGCAGCAAGCAGCGGCGACCCGACCTACCTGCTCTTCGCCGTCGACCACCGCTCGCGGATGAAGCCTCCTCTCCCCGACAAGTACCTCGGCAACTGCGTTGGCCCTGCCTTGCACGCGGCGCCCAAGGACGAGCTCGCGGCGGGCGGCGCGGGCGGCCTCTTCACCGCGTGCGCTGCGGTCGCTGCGGCGATCGAGGAAGCGGTGGGCGACATCGGGTCATGTGGCATGGACTTGTGGATGGAGCGCATCAGAGAGGCTGGCGCGACTGGATCAGTGCTGAGCGTGGCCGGGTCGCCGAGGTTCCGAGTGTACGAGGTGGACTTTGGGTTCGGGCGGCCGGCGAAGGTGGACATCGTGTCTGTGGCGAAGACCGGCGCGATGGCGGTGGCGGAGAGCCGGAGCAGCGGCGGCATGGGCATGGAGGTGGGCGTCTCTCTGCCCGCGGGTGGCATGGAGAGGTTCCAAAAGAGCTTCGGCGATGCCATTGCGTGGCTGGCTGCATCATCAAAACAGCCAGCGTATTTGAAGTAATGCAGTGACAGCTAGCCTAGCCCCTCTGAACGACATGCACTTCTCTTAGTTTATAATTTTTTTTGTTATTAGTAAGATAGAATACCAAAATAATAGAAACTTATATTTAATTTTGATTGATATAAATAAAGTCGCTACAGTGTGTATTATAATCACTTGGAGACTCCGTCTTGAAAAAACAATCCATTTGCAAACTAATTATTGTAAAAAAAAAAAATCAAAAAGTAGCTTTTAAAAACTGGAATTTTTTGTATGAATAATCTATTTTTTATTCGAAATTATAGAAATATACACACAACATCATTTTTTACACAAATAGGCTCCAGTCACCTAACGGTTAGGCGACTGGAGCCAATCGCCCAACAGTCAGGCGACACGTGGCCAATCGCCTAACCATTGGGCGACTGGAACCAGTCACCTAACCATTGGGCGATTATATCCAGTCGCCTAACGGAGGGGCGACTGGATGTGAGAGTCGCCCACCCAAAGGGCGACTGCAAACTGGCCCTCGTGAATTTTGTAAATTATAACTGGAAGATAATCTATTGGATTTGTAATAAAAGTTTATGGTTGTTGGATATTGTGGGTGCGTAAAAAAATTTGTGAAAATTTTTATAAGAACGATTGACCTTAGAACGATCGTTATGTACAATGGTAAGTGATATTGTGATATTATTGGGAATTCGTGTATGGAGGAAAACTGATATATTAAAATTGTTGGATTACTTGCTATGCGAATATTGAATGCGAAAAGACAAGGAAATAAATTTGACTGAATTAAATAGACTTCATAATATAGTGGGAGTAATATGCCGCGTGGTTTTTGATTACATGCATAACATATAGCATCATGTGCAATAACCCACCCAACTGCTCGTATGTCCTACTGTGTGGACCGGGGTCATTTTTCCTTCCTTACCAGCTCGGCGTTGAACTTCTCAGAGGCCTCATTTGTCTTGGTTGTCATTTTCCTCTTTCTCTCGTGCTCCCTCTCCGAGCCTCCCGCTCCCTACGCGTGCACGCCTCGAGATGAGTTTTCGTCTCGCGTTGTATACGCAGGGTTTGCTCATTCTTGCGGCGCTCCTCCTCCCGGATCTCTGATGACCTTGCGACATTCAACTCCTCGAAGTCGAGGGCCCACTAGTCCTCTGGGTGGATCTCAAGATCGATCCATTTGCGGTAGCCGCATAGGGGTTTTGAGGACTGTGAATACAGGAGAGAGGTTGTTAGTGCATACTGTGAAGGAGAAAAGGTAGGGGAAACGATGCACATGGTCCTTACCAGCTGCCGATAGGTTACGGTGTCTAGACGACGGTCAGGGTAGTCACTGGAGTAGTTTGTGCAACCCCAGTAACGCATACCTATGCTGAGGCAGTGCTTAGACTTGAAGAACTTGCACATATCCCGGCACCAGCAAAGGGGGCATCTCCCCCTCTGGTGGGAATTACGGCGAACGCTTGGTAGGAACGTTCGGGATGGGGTTGTTGCTACAGGGACGTCAATGCGGGGAGCTGACCTCATAGCACGTTGGGCTTATTCCGCCCGGGCTGCAGCAGCCCTTACTTTCTCATCACGGGTGGCAGATGAGCGTGCTAGGTCGCGGGTCTCCTCCCATTGCTTCATCATCTTTTCCCATTGCTTCTTCTGTCTTTTGTCCATCGCGGTGTGGTGAAGGAAGCGCCGGTGTAACGTGGAATTTGATTGTGCAGTGTTGCCTGAGAAATCTCTTCACCCTCCTTTTATGGTGTCCCTTGTTGCCCTGTCGGTACATGAAGGTGCATGTGGTCCCGTCACTACCCAAAGTTACCAAGTGTGTAAAGCTGGTAAAGTTGGGCCGTGAGCTCTTGTCGCTGAGGAAAGCTGGCCTGTGCGGTCATGTCGTTGCGCAAAACTGGCGCGTGCGGTTTTCTCACTACACAAAGCTGCCCGTGTAGTCATGTCACTACGAAAAGCTGCATCGTCATGTCACTGAGCAAAGCTGGCCCATGAGGTCATGTCGCGGCGGAAAGCTGGCCCGTGCGGTCATGTCGCTGCGCAAAGCTGGCGCGTGTGGTCTTCTCACTGCGCAAAGCTGGCTCGTGCTATCATGTCACTACGAAAAGCTGGGTCGTCATGTCATGTCACTGAGCAAAGTTTGCTCGTGAGGTCATGTCGCTACACAAAGGTGGCATGTACGGTCTTCTCATTACTATTGTCGCTGGTGAAAGCTGACGTGTGTATTCTTGTCCCTGCTCAAAGCTGACGTGTGTAGTCTTGTCCCTGCTCAAAGCTAGCGTGTGTAGTCTTGTCGTGGTTACGCTATAAAATGAATAGACAAGGCACTGCTGGTTGGAACAACTTTCTTCTCTGTTTAGAGTAAGCCACCATGATAGACGCCGAAGGGCCAGTCGAACATGGGTCACCAAAGAAGGACCTTCCGCTCGAAAGGAATGAGGAGTTCGGCGCTACGTACTGCTTGTTGCCAAATAGGTGTGCTCAACCAGTGTGGCCAAAATGCAAACACATGAAGGACGCGATGGTGCAGGTTGCAAAAGGCCATACGGATGGCGGTCGACGTTTCTTTCGATGTCCGTACTCCAAGGTACAAGTTCGCACTCGTTTATTTTGTTGTACTACTAATAGAGTTTCAATATTAATGTTCATTTGTACCAGATGGATAAATGTGACTTCGTGCGATGGATTGATCCTCCCCATGAACGGGATGTTGTGATCTACGTGCATACGTTGTGGGAGCGAATCGCTGACTTGGAGGCGCGGATTGAGAGTCTTGAAGAGTAGAACGATAACCTCCATCAACAGATGGAGCGCGAGATGGGCAACGAGGAGGTCATCAACACAGGGAGTTCGTACGACCCAAGATGCTTCTGCGTGAACCCTAGTTATATATGTACTTGCCACTACAACGATGGCCAACCACGTCCGAAGCGGCCCCCAGCAATATTCCATGTGGATACCACGAGGCTCCTTTGACTTGTAGGCAACGATGTGTATGGTTGTACTGTTGTTCTCAAGACTATTGTTCGAAATAATTTGCAATGTCGTTAAGCATGTAATTCAATGGTTCGTACGTTGCTGCGGTTGCCATCAATATAGTTTTGTACTCGTTTTGTGCGATTGTCGAGAAGGCAATGAGAACTACAAGTAAACTTGCCACAGTAATGTAAACATCACTACGTAAATAATAAACGTAAACAATACATTAACAAAAAGTGTACAGCCAGCACTATTGTTCACCAACAGCATCCCCAGGCCCCCTCTGTCGCCACCCTGGCCCCCTCCATCTCCGCGTCCACATCCTCCCGTATGGCCCCGCTTGCCCGTCCTCTGCTACAACGAGTGACAACGCCCGAACAACGTAAGACGATCAGGAGATCGTCGCACCCGCCCCTGAGCTGGTGGAGTGGGTTGCACCACCGCCTGTGTGCCCTCCGGTGCACCGGTGAGGGCACTCCCGGAGAGAACCTCTAGTGGTGTGGCCTGAGGTGCAGAGCTCGACGCCTACTCGGGCTAGTCCAAAACGTACTGGTCCGGATCCTCCGAGCCCGGGGATACCCCCCATCCCTGCTCAAGGAAGAGAATATCTGCAATATAAATATCGTTAGTTCGTGAAATAAAGCATTGGGATGAAACCGAGAAGAGACGAAGCGTACCCTTAGTTTGTGCCATCGCGTCTGGAGGAGGGATGTACAGCTCGGAGTACACCCCCTGCGTGGGGAAGCCAGGGATGTACGGAGAACTCGCGAACTGCTGCCCTAGCGGTGTACGAGGTCGTCCCAGGCAGACCCCCAACCTCGTCCAGGTGAGGTGGTGCAGGACGTGCCCAAGTAGAACCTCCGGGCCGGTGCCATCTTTGGTCGAGGCGGCACCGACGGACGAACCGGCATTGTGCCTTGTGCGTGGTCGTGGAGAACACCGGTAGCCTCATGCAAGACAGCAGGGCTACGTCATGTCTACCTCAGCCTCCATACGACGCCAAGCGCTCAACGACTCCTCGTGGCTAACCTCCGCACCAGTGGCGAGCCTATCCACCATAGTGAGGGACTCTCTCCACATCGCAGCACCGACGTCAGCCTGAAGGGAAAAATATGAAATGGTCAATCATCTCGGCGACATTGCCATTAAGGAATATGGAAAGGTACATGTAACGCATCGCGATGTGAGCGTCCCCCCTCCTCCCGTACGGCCCCGCTTGCCGTCCCTCGCTACAACGAGTGACGACGCCGAACAACGAAGACGATCGGGAGATCGTCGCACCCGCCTGTCTGGTGGAGTGGGTTGCACCGCCGCTGTGTGCCCTCCGGGCACCGGTGAGGGCACTCCGGAGAGAACCTCTAGTGGTGTGGCTCGAGGTGCGAGCTCGACGCCTACTCGGGCTAGTCCAAACGCATCGTCCGGATCCTCCGAGCCGGGATACCCCCATCCCTGCTCAAGGAAGAGAATATCTGCGCCCATCGCCCATGCGCCCATGCGCTATGTTCGCCCATGCGCTATGTTCGCCGCCGCCGTCGCGATCCTTCTCCTCCCGGTCCTCAGGAGTAGCTTCTTTGGTACTTGATGCCAAAGGGGGAGAAGAATGGAAATTAGGGCTTATCTATATCTAGGGCTGGCTATCTATGTCTTTTTATATGTTTTATGGATGGATGTAATGAACATGGAACATGGACTATCTATGCTTTTGGATGCTTTTGGATGTAATGTCGAATGTTTACTTTAATGACAATGCTTTTATCACTTGTTTCCATGTTATGATCTCTATTGTGCATCTTGTCAAAATTGTGATATAAATGTGATTTTATACTCTTGTAAAATTTCATGCACAAATTTAGGGGGAGTATTCTCACTCTTTGACGTTAAAAAGGAAAATAATTCATCAACTGCCAAAATGAAAATTTCCTTCCTTTAAAAAGTCACAAAAGAATATACAACTAATTGTCAAAATAAGTGGTATATTCAAACATTAATTTCCATATAAAATGAGTTGTCATCAATTACCAAAAAGGGGGAGATTGAAAGCATCTAGGCCCCTAAAAATGATTTTAGTAATTAATGAGTTTATGTGAATATGGGACTAACATGTTTAATGAGTGTTTAAAGGTTAAGTCTAGATTGTGGTTGACAAATGCAAGCCAAAGGATAAGGTTGAAGATCAAACATGGCTCAAGATAAAGGTATATGTAGTATTTCTTAAGTGTCCATGGATCAACTAGAATCATGCATTCTTGAAAAATCTGTTTTAAAAGCCAAAACTGTGCTCTGTCTGGACGTGCGGTAGTTCCGCAGTTTTCAACGTCGGTACTACCGTCTAGCGGTAGTACCGCTGGAAAATTCGGAACTACCGGCGATCGGAAGTTCCGAACCCCGAGCGGAACCTTTTCTCCAGAGAGCACCCTCCGGATGCCCTTTGAGTTTTAAGAGCGGTAGTTCCACTGTCGAGCAGTACTACCGGCCATGTAGTTCCGGAGGAAGGAGCCTTTTTCCAGAGAGCACCCATCTTGGACTTTTGAGCTCGGCTCGAGCGGTAGTTCCGCGCCGACTTTGCGGTACTACCGGCGTGAGCGGTAGTACCGAATTTCAACGCTTGTACTACGAGCGCCGACTATCCAACGGTCACCGCAGAGCCTCGACATAGCCGCTCGATCGTCAGACGGGGGCGGTACTACCGGCCTCGGACCGACGGTAGTTTCGCTCGCCCTGATTTTTCTGCAATCTGTGTCTAACGGCTAGATTTGGTTGGAGGAAGGTATAAATACCCGTACCACTGCTCAGAAACTGTTGTTAGAGACTCTATTGATCATTCTTGAGCATTGGGCATTCACTCCACACCTACTTTCACTCTTGAGCATTCATTTGAGGTGGTTGAGCAAAAAGTGCATAGCATTTACTCGTTTGATCCTTGGCACTAGTTTGCAATCAAGCGAAGCTCGTGATTTGTTACTCTTGGTGCTTGCTGGCACCTAGACGACTGGGAGAAGCTTGATCGGTGATCTTCTCAAAGGAGATTGTGAGAAGACCCGGTTTTCTTGTGAAGGTTGGAGCTCGCCTACCCGGAGCGGGAAGAGCTACCTCTAGTGATCGAGGTGCTTCGCCGCCTATTCACCCCCCTCTAGTCGGTATCCTTGATCCTACAAATGCGCCCTCCCACTGCGCGGTCCACCCCTCCACCTTCACCGTCCAATCCCTTTCTAGAGTGCATATTTATAGGACCATTTCGTTAGTACTTGTCAAATGAATAGTAAGTACAAGGGGATTTATGATAGACGGTCACTCACGCGTGCATGCTCCGTGGCAGCGGTGGTTTGACCGGCACCAAAAGCGGCTGACGTAGGCCAAACTGCCGCATCACACGCTGCGACGCGTAGTCCTCTACAAAGATGTCATACAGAACTGCTAACGCGTCAGCCAGAAAGCCCGGTCGTGCCAGCATAGCGTGAACAGCCCATCAAGAGCGCGGTCCCGTAGTGTCGTAGGTGAGTACGGCTCCCAGCGCACGTCGTCAGCTGTGAGGCGGTCGAACTGCTCCACAAAGGGCAGATACGCCCTCGTGACCTGGATGTGGGCAAACTGTACCTGCAAAGAGCAACACTTGTTACATACACCCCCTCGTTAATATGAAGGAAATAGTTGATTGTCATATTACTTACCTATCAATGACACCAGAGAGAACTCATCATTGACTGGTCGACGTCTCCCCTAGGGTACATCTCTACCCCGTATGGACTCATGTCCTCCAGCAAGGGTCGTCCGAGGCTGAAGCGCTCAAACGACCATAGCTGCAGTAGCAATAGACAGCCCGTGAGGACCGAGTTCGCCTTGGTCCTCGAGCACGTGTTGCACAAGTCACGATAGGTCGCAGCGAGCGTGGCCGATCCCCAGCTGACCTGGGGGACTCGCTGTCGGAGATCGCCCTAGCATGAGTGATGAGGCACGCATCTACGGTGTTGCCGTGGCTGGTGGTGAAGAGCACCCAACCAAATAACCATAGCAAGTACGCTCCAAGTGATGTGAGACCTGTTGATCGTCCGCATGTGGATCCATTCGCTCCACCTGAATGCAAACAATAAGTTATTAGTACGTAATAGCGAAAATGAGAGCTTACATGACTGATTATAAAGAGCACGTACCCAGAGCTGTGCGAGCCACCTCAGCGACGGCCCTTGTGTCTGACCCGTCGGGAAGATGTAATAGTCATCCGCGGCACTCGGCAGAAGGACCCCCTCGAATCTGGTGAGCAAGTCCACGCGTCACTCGGCCGGGGCCTCCGGTAGGAAGGCAGCAACTCCCGCGATCGGAAGGCCCAGCAGCAGGGACATATCTTGCAGAGTAGGCGTCATCTCCCCGAATGAGAGATGGAAAGTGTGAGTCTCAGGCTGCCAACGGTCCACCAAATTCGTCAGCAGGGAACAGTCAAACAGGAAGCATCGTGATCGCTCCATGTCCTCGTCCTCGCCCGTGGGCAAGGCGGGTCCATCCTCGTCCATGGCCTGCACCATCCGGGCGATAGGGAGTAGCCTGGCATCCCACAGCCTGCGAAGCAAGTAAAGGTCAGCACGGAACCTACTTACGTCAACAGTACATCGTTGGCGTAGTGCGCACCTGGCAGTCCAGCAGGGGTCCAATCTCTAGGCCACTCGAGGTGTGCGCGTCCAGACTACTCCCAACTCAGCTGGCTCCTTCGCGCTCCCTGGAAGCGGGACACGATGGGAAGCGCGATGCAGCCGGTCAACATACTCGTCCAACAGACCATAAGGCCAGTCTGACCCACGAAGATCACGAGCCATACCTGCAAAATGAATTCAAGTTAACATTTATGCGGAACTAAAAACATCGCATGTAAAGTAACAGTAAATAGAACTTGTAAGTAAATAAACAGAGCAATACTAGGCTACCGGCACGACACCAACTACATTACTGAAAAGGGGGATGTAGCATAGCAGTCATACAAATGGTATATGAAATATACGATACATTTAGTATGACATTCCACACGTCAAAAGTGCCTACTAACAAAATACTAGTCTCCAACAACTAGTAGTACACACCATGCCGCTCTGCTAACTGATCAGCACATGCATTGCATCATCTAGCTGTGTGCCTCTCCTGACCGCATCACCCGCAACGTGCACTAGATGCTTTGGCTTGCGCTTCGTCCATATAATTTCTGATATGTCGGCTCTGTCGGTGACCCTTCCCACCCTTCAACATATTAATATCTGGAATCCAGATCCTCCCTGCAGTGTCTAACGTGGCGAAGTTCTCCACAACCCTGAACCCCCTGAGCTCCCCACACCACGTATGCACTAACCTCTCCTTGAAGAAGTACTACAACATGAAGTTCGAAGGATCCATGCCCACGGTCCCGCATGCATTGAGGACATGAGAGCATAGCTTGTGTAATAGCTTCATCTTGTTGCACGTGCAGCTAGGTTCATTTGCATGATCTCTAAGGCATACCTCGTGGGTAACTAGGGAACGAGCCGTCCCAAATCCGGCTCTATCACGGAGTACCATGTCGAAACGATGCTCCCTATTATCCATGACGGACACTGTGTGCAATTGGCCCTTCTCTGCTTTCGTCTCTATGTATGTCGTAATTTTCGACGAATACAATACTCTGAAGTAGCCGATTGTGCTTTGAAGAACACCTTTCACGATGGCGATAAGGGGCTAAGAACGAAGGCCCCTGAGAACCCAATTGTACACCTCTATAAGGTTAGTCATCATTATTCTATACCTTACACCGTCCGTGTCATGCAACAACGACCACTTCTCTAATAGTTCTCCCTCGATTCACTGCGAGAAGCACTTGATGTTCCGTGAGCTCCTCCTTCTTGGACCAGCTTGGTTAGGCTCATCTAGTGCTGGCAAACATTCTAGTTGTGCCGCCCCAGGCATGACCGACCCTTGCTCCTCTCATCGACGTGCTTCCTGCTGTACTCATCCAACAACGCCCACAAAGCATCAAATTTTCTCCGCTGGTTCTGCATAGCCAACCTCTTGAAATAGCTTCATTAACGGTGGTTTTGGAAACTGCATGAAAAAGTTCGCCCCTAAGTGACGAATGCACCACCTGTTTCTCATATCCGGCCAAGAAAATGGCTCCTTGGGGTCTTACTGATGTTTTTCTTATGGCCTTTACAATCCCAGCGTGGCGATCATGGATTACGCACACACCAGGATGAGTGCCGACAACTCCAACCCTGACATGTCTGAGGAGCCACAACCAGTTTTCATAATTCTAACTTTCCACGAATGCAATGGCTACCGCAATATTTGGTTGTTGCTGTCAACGCCTATGGTCGTCAAGATCTGCCCCTTGTATTTGCCGGTCAGAAATGTCCCATCAACTGAGACCACCGGCAGCATGTGCATGAATGCCTCGATGCAAGCACCAAATGCTAACAACGCCCTCTGCAACACCGCATATCCTAGGGACCTTGTGGATGGCTTATCATGCACAGCGATATACGTGTCGGGTTCCTATCTTACAACACCTTAAGCATACGAGAAATATTGTCGTACGCCGCCTTGAAACACCTTAAGCATAAGTAGCTAATCTTGTACTTGAATTTCTTCTCGATAGCTACCACGATATGCCAACATGCAGGCCGTCCGAGCTGCTAGCACCTCCCGGAGCAAGGCCGTACGCACGACCTTGCACACTTCTAATGCGCATGGTTGCACAAGAAGTACAAACTCGTATCCACGGTGCCGACACCCTTGCACAAACCCCTTCCACGCAACAGTGCGCAACAATGTTCTCAACTCCCATCTGATGTCCGTGGGAGACCGACTCCAAAGCCCTTGTACGACGACGCTGCATACCTCGGGGTCCAACGACAAAACTTTGGGTCAGCCAATGCATCACATCTGAGATTCGAGCATTCTCGCCATCCGGATGTACTAGAGTGGCTTGCGAAAAACCTCTTAAATCCACACCATTCGGACCTTCACAAACGGTTCCAGCACCGTAATGCACTCTCAATGTAGTGGGTATTGTCATTGCTGATGTCTGCCTGCATATATGTTTTAATTTTGCAACATGTCAAATCACATTGCACAATACCAAGTCCCAACGTTCTGCAATTCACATTTCACCGATCGTTCGCATGTTGTAACCCACTAAAATAACCTCGTACTAAGAACTTCCTATCGGTTTTTCCAACGATTCTCCAACGTACTACCGACATTACATTCATTCGTATTTAACCATAAATATTACGTATTATTATTTTTTACATACCAAATTATTAAATTCTAACATAAATATTTACTAAATTTTGTAATACGTACAAATTTTTACAAACGATTCATTTGTACGTTACACTGACTGAATTTTCTACAACTGCAATTTTGTAAGCATGCTAATTTACTAACGATGTTAATTTTGTAAAACTATATTCGCTAATTTATACATAACTACACGTTTTTACAATGGCTAATTTTCTAAAACCACATTAATTAAATTTTGTATACAAAAAATTTAACTATTTATATTTACATCTACAATTTTCTACTAACACTAACAGTCATATACAACATTGCAGATACAAAAAAAACTATTGATGCTTCTTCCTCTCCTCTCCGCTTCTACGTGTGCTAATTTTCTATAACTACGTTAACTAAATTTTGTATACCAAAAATTAAACTATTTATATCTACATCTACAATTTTTTTACTAACATAAATACAACATTGTAAATAAAAATCTAGAATAAAATTTCTTTTATACTACTTTTAAAAATACAACACTTGTATGATATATGCCAAACAAGTACAACGGCATCTACCGCATAGAGGCTAAAGGAAATACCTAGGATCCAAGCAGTTATGAGCAAGCACAACTGATCCTTGAGAAACTAATTTAGGATTCCACAAACCTGGAAGACGCAAAATTAAAATTTTTGCATGTGGTCTCACAGTATCTGGTCCATATTTAGCAACATTAGGTATATAAATAAAGGAAAATTCAAGTATCCATAACATTTGGGACAAAGCAAATCCAGTTTGTTCATAGGTCAATGAATAGCTGCTTGATTGCCATTTGAAGAATTCATGAAGGAGGACAAACTACATAATCATGGAGGACCAAAAGTATACCATGATAGCTCATTATTTTGCACAAGCCTGGCTCGTGATCAGAAGTATCATTTTTCCGTGAACAGAAGCCCAACTTAGAATAGGATGTCTCATCTCACAATGTGAAAGACTACATACAACAAACTTCGAACTAAAAGCAGTACTGATATTGACATGAAACCCAATATGTTAGAGCTTAAAAGGATTGTGGAAGCAGCCGCAGCAGCAGGAGCAGTTCTCTGTCAGAAAAAAATGCAAAGAAATACATGCATGGGAGCTTTATCTCAAAGGACCAAACCATAATAAACAAGCAGTAGAACATCCAACAGGAACCAATCTAAAAGATTTTAACTCCAATGTTTTGGGTTGAATCTTGATTTGAACACCCACAGCAACAGTAATGCTATTCAAGGCCAGAAGCACTTCAACAGTTCAACTCGAATACTTCAGCTAGAGCTGAAAACATACAATATTATCAAGGTAGAACAAAAATGAACTCAAAACGATTTCCTATGAAAATTTGTATCACTTTCACTAGAAGATTACACTGTAAAATGTCTCTTCAGTTCTTTTCATAGACTGCAGAAGCCCAGGAAGTGTTGTGCACCAGCAGTTTATTCGTAGAAATGAAAGCCAGATAAAAATAAACCATGCGCAAACATGAAAATGGTCATGCGATAATCTGGGGGATTTGGAGAGAAAGAAATGCAAGGATTTTTCAACAGCAAGAAAAAACGGCCGCCACCATCATCAGCGAAGTTCAAGAAACAAACAAGCTTTGGGGGCAAGCTGGAGTAAAACACATCCATAGGCTAGTCCATAACTAGTTCCATTTCTTGTTGTCCAGTTTTTGCCTTTTCTTCTCTTTGTACCCTGTATTTTCTAACTTCTTAATGCAATGAAGGCAGCTCTCCTGCTTTTCGTTAAAAAAAATCAAAATGGATTGTTGAACTTCGGCTTTCTGCTTCCTGATGGAAGTAGAGGCTGGAGAGGGTATTGTTTGATTGTTTCCTCCTTAATAAACAAAGGAAATGGATGGACCGTCCCATAAGATGCACTGTATGACGATAACAGGAAATGACAACTAAAAAATTGTGCAGTTACAACTTACAACTTAGAAGTATCATAGTCCATAAAAAGTAAGCCTTTAGTTATGTCCCTAAGGTCTGTTACCCTATTTATGAGACTGGAGCGACTTAAAGTATGTTGAGGTTGGGAAGTGACAACCAATGACACAAGGGCCAAACAAACGAACAAGGAAAATATGATAGGAAAGCATACAAAGAAGTAAAACCATGAAAGGGTATATAAAACTCAAAAGGTAGGTGCTCTCACCGAAAGGAAACCAGAACATGAGAAAAATACAAGGAATTTACATCAAAACACACGAAAGATGGATTATGGTGAATAAAAAATAATACAGCTAATGTTAGTCTAACATGAGGCAATGTACTGACATGGTAAAAGAGGTGCACTATGGTACAGAATCGTTTTTCAGAGAAAGAAATGATAATGTAAAATTATCTTGATAAAAGAAGAGAGAAATAACCCAAAAAATGTGTTTTTTATTTAAAGTGGGATGGTAAAATATGAAATATGATTAGTACGACCTAGTTACAAGGATTGAAACACTATAACTGGTCAATATGACACAAGCATGTCACAGAAGAAAGAACAGAGATCATTTGGGCACAGAAATTCCAGAACTTCACTGTCATAATCATAATCAAGATATATGGATCAGCTTATAACATAACCAAAGAAAACTAACCGTGCATTGCAGCGCATATGTTAACAATTGAAACATTAACTATTTACGCACGAGAAAGAAAAACAGCACTGTCAGCGCCCTTATGGAAAACAACTGCATTCTACTTATGTACACTCTCAACAGTTATATGTGAATTCATCGAAAGTTCAACCATGGATATCTGAACTTGTAATCATATGGATATTTATTTTAAAGCTTTGTTTTAAGGGAAAGATGTTTATTTTAAGTTTCAGTTAGGTAATTGTTTTTTTCAGTGTCCACTCAAACAATAAAATAGCCGGAGCCACTCTATTGCTTGACCCGCATAAAGTTCAATCGAATTTCAAAGCATCCATCTTAAAATTTAACAAAGTATGCCCGACTTAGTTAGGCAATTGATTTTTTCAGTGTCCACAGAAACAATAAAATAGCCAGAGCCACTCTATTGCTTGACCCGCATAAAGTTCAATTGAATTTCAAAGCATCCATCTTAAAATTTAACAAAGTATGCCCGACTTAGTTAGGCAATTGATTTTTTCAGTGTCCACAGAAACAATAAAATAGCCAGAGCCACTCTATTGCTTGACCCGCATAAAGTTCAATTGAATTTCAAAGCATCCATCTTAAAGTTTAATAAAGTATGCTGGACTGCCAAACTACGACCCAGAGGATCACATATCGTAGTATTTCACGGTACTCGCAGTAGAAAAGGTCCAGAACCTACAAGAACTTTGCAATCTGTATTTTCAACCCATACTTCACCTCAATACCAATGAAAGAGCAGTTGCCATCGATGCCATCAAGAAGCTAAAACTTTACCCAAACACACTCAACAGCAAAACATTTCATAAATGACAAAAAAAACTATGAACTACTGTCACTACGATTATTTATCCAGAATATCATGAAAAAACAGCTAATGAACAAGTAACGATATATATTTATGTCCAACCATCCCCTCTGCGTGATAACACAAACTCTTATCATATGATAGAACGATTTCTATAATCCCTTTATTTCCTCTCCCTATACTTATTACCAAGGGCGCAATTTATATTGGGAGATTTGATGATTTGCCCTATCTTATCTTATTTTGTCACGATCACTGCCAAATGAAAGATGGGATAAATCATCAATTCATCCATTGATATATCAGTACTTATTTCAATGATACCATCTGATCCTTCTCCCATCTACTTCTTGATCCGGCGCACCTTCTTTGCGCCCCAGACCTCCATGCGGCCCTTGGGGCAGCCGCAAGGCGCGCGGAAGATGAGCACAGTGCGGCCGTTGGGCGGCGCCATCTTGCGGAGCTCGGCCTCGAGCTCCCGGTACGCGTCTCCGAGCTCCACGGGGCGCGCCCCCGCGGCCGCAAGTAGCGCCGATTGCGCCGCGGGCGCGGGGCGGCCGCGCACGCACTCCTCTGTCTCGAGCTGGATGTCGAACTCGACGGCCTTCTTGAGCCCCCTGCAGCACGGCTTCCCGCACTTGCGCGCGTGGTGGCCCACGAGCTCCCACGCGAGCACCGCCGCCGCCACGGCCACCGCGGCGCCCACGAAGGCGGCCGCCGAGAGGCAGGACGCGGCCGGGTGGAGCAGCGCGCCCATCTCGAGCAGCAGCAGCTTCACGTACGGGATCACGAGGAACCCCAGCGCGGCGAGGACGGCGAGGAGCACGAGCACGTCGACCGCGGCCATCGGCGAGTGATCGCAGAAGGCGGTGAGGAGCCCGGGCGGCGACGAGGCGCGCTTGGATCGGGAGCACGCGGAGGAGTCCGCGGCCCTGCGGTGGTGCTCGAACGCGCGGAGGAACTCGATGAGGCTGCGGCACTCGGCCATGGCTCGCGGGGTCCGTCGGGAACGGTGCGGCCGGCGGGTAATTCACCCGTTGTGGAGTTTTGGAGGGGGAGGAGGGCTTCCGCCGTGTGGTGGGGGCGGCGGGATCCGTGGGAAACTGCTGGGGATTTGCCGATCGGATCGGTGGGGTTGGGGACTGACCGGCCACGCCGCGCGGTGCGCGTGCGTCTGCGCCTGTTGCGCCTACAGGCGGGTGGTTTTTGGACGGGTTGGCTCGGTCGGCGCCTCGTCGCGTGGCGCACCGGATCGGATCTGGATGGGGCGGTGTGGAGGGAAGGAAAGAGATCACGTCCGAGTTACGACGTGCGGAGGCGCGCAGCAATAACTGAACGGGAGAGACGTTTTCGTTTCATTTGATCGGTTTCTTACCGCGTTCCTTTCTAAAGGTTTTTAGATTTAGATTCGTCTAGATCGTGTTAGCTTTTTAACGTATTTTTTATATTATATGTAGAGACATAAATGTATTTTTTTTATGTTTTCTATTTTCATTTAATCAACAATTGCTACCGTGTCTTTTCAAACAAAGCCAAAACAAAACCACAGCGTCATGCTCGCCTCTCGGCCTCTATCGCTGTGTTTTTTCTAGGTCAAAGTTCTCGTGCGCATCGATTTGCAGAAAAAGAATTGTAGCGCACGCCTCTGCTTCGGGCTTTCGCCCATTGAGTGCGGCTAGCGACTTTCGGTTCTCCCTCTGCCTGGTGTCGCCCTGACATGACGCTCGCCCATTTCCATCTTGCCATGAAACCTTTTCTCGTCGCTCCGGTGCATCCTGGTTGGAACCTCCCGTCTGGCAAGCAAACAGCTGCGCGGGCCAGATTGCGATGCGTTGCTAACTAGCCGTAAACAAGGGCATTATCTTGGTGACACTCCACGGCCATGTGGCTCCTTGATCGAAAATGAGGAAATGAAAGATACCAAACCCAGCTTTCTGCCCACTATACGGAAGAATTTTGGTCCATTTGGTCAAATAACAACGTCGTGGTGCTGGAAGATTACTTCTGATGTGAAATCAATGGCCACCGTTCGGCTGGGTTGAAAAGCTACGACTTATGGCTAAAATTATACTGTAGCGTCTGAAATTTTATTGTAGTTAAAGGTGGTTTATTTAGTGTAATTAAATTTTTTAAAAAAATTAAAAATAGAAAAAATATGCAAACTTATCACGGACAATACAAACGAATATGAGAAAAAAAGAACCGGTAAAAATGCTCAAAAAAGTTAAAAGTTCAGGAAAAAGATGAAATTTATAAATAATAAAAAATAAGTCAGAAGTCAAAATGAATCCGAAACGAACTAAATGGCATGCGGAAACATGGTCAAGCAAGTGAAGGGCATTATCAAATCCATGACCACATTCCATCTCAAACCGAGAGTTTTCCTCGGTTTCACATGGGATGGGGCTGCCTTTGATTCAGTGATCAACCGAATTAATTATTTGCATCCGCATCCTTGACCGTACTTGTGCGTTAACGACAACTCCGTGGCTGAAATTTGGACCCCTTTGGATGGTCACAGACGAATGCTCCATCAACAAACAACGATCTCAGGCAACGAGTCGGTTTTCAGGCTGGTTAAATAATAATAACATTTTACCAACCCGTATCGTTCTTCGTAAATAACCAAAATTCGATCACACAGGCCCTTCGTCGATCACACAAATTGAGATCAGTACAGTACTACCAGTCTTTCGACTCGCATGTGGTGATGTTGGTTTTGTAATGGTCCTTTGTCCCGTACACCTGTAGCACATGTATGAATGGTTCCAAATGGAATTGAAGGACATGGCTAACTTATCATTTATTGTGTATTCTTGGTCAGGTTCTGTGTTGGATTTCGTAGTGAAACCGAGTCCTGCAGAATGAGTCAGAAAGGGTTAAAAGATTAGCAGTTGCCATCAAGATTGATAGTGAAGTAGAAGAATCCTACACGGGTTATCTCCTGCGTGACTAGGTCCTGCTCATTTCAGTTTGAGCTTCTAGTTTATTTTTTATTATTCCTAAATTTCGTTTTTTTTATTTTTGAGTTTTTTTGCCAATTCTTTTTTCTGTATTCGTTTGCTTGTCCGTGATGTCTAATATGTTTTTTCTATTTTATTTTTTTAAAATTTAAATACACTAAATAAACTATACAATATAATTTCAACTATAAACCAGCTTATTTTAGTCCAACCAAGCGGCACCTAAAGGCCGAAGCTTTCGTTTCACAAAAGTAAGCCATGGTTGACACGTTACACTGACGCATTACAACTCTAAAAGCGACCGTGAACACACCACTGTAAAAGGGTTTTTCTTTCTAACGCACCACTGTAAAAGAGATGTGAACGAGGAAGGAATTGAAGCGACTGAAACGAAGTTTAATCAGCTTGATACAAACATTTTCATCTCTATAGGTGAACAGTGGTAAAGAATAGACTGCTAACTGCTCCATTTCGGACCACACAAGCATTGGTTGCTGGCTATTGTTTATGGGCACCCCAGGATGAAAATAAGGAGGATTTTCTGATGGAATTTGCACAAATCTGCAATGCTCAGTCTGAACCTCTCTTGGTGGGAAGGGACTTCAACATTTTAAGATTTTGTTCTGGAAAAAAAAAAGTTTACTACCAGTAGGAAGATTTGTTCAACTCGGCTATAAACACATGAGACGAGAGAAATCAAAATGTCTGGGGGCTTATACACGTGGTCTAATAAATGATGATCCAACACTGGAAAAGTTGGATAGAATTTTGGTGAATAAGAGCTGGGAGTTGTTATTTCCCTTTGTCAACAGTCCAGAAACTACCCAGGGTACTTGTCTGACCACAATCTTTCAATTATTTTGGTTCCTACTAGCTTTCATATTTGAGTTGCATTGGTTGCAACATCCTGACTTTATGGAAGAAAAAAATAGGAAATTATGGACGGAACCAATTAGGGGGAGAAATTCTGTATATGTGATAACTATGAAACTTAAAAAGGCAAAAACAAAAGGTACTTTAAAGGTTGGGGATTAACAATGTGGGGGAAATAACGAAAAAGAAGAAAGCTCTAAATGAGGAGCTGATGGCCCTGGAGATTGAGGAGGAATTTGGTATTTTTTCCTCTATCGCGATGGACAAAAGAGCTCAAATTCAGAAAGAATTGATGGATATCTATTCTGAGGAAGAATTGTACTGGTTTGAGAGGTCAAATGAGAAGTGGTTGTTACAAGGAGACTGTGATATTCCCTGAGTATTTTCATAGAGTTGCTAATGGTAGAAAAAGGAAAAACACTATTTTCTATCTTAAAAATTGGAGGAAAGACTTATGAGAAGGCTCGATGGGTGAAAAGGAGGATCTCTGTCCTTAGGGGACATAAATGTGCTTCTTGATTATAGTCTTAGTAGCATTCCCATCTGTCACATGTCAATGTTTCTCCTTCCCAAAACTGTAATTTACAGAATGGATAAAACTAGAATAACTTTCTTTTGGCAAGGGGGAAGTGTAAAAAGAAATATCATTTAGTGAAATGGGACTTAATTTGTCGACCAAAACAGAAAGGAGGTTTGGGAATTCAAAATTTATATAAGCTAGATATTAGTTTGTTTGCAAATGGTGGTGGAAGCTTGATAGCAAAAATGGTTTGTAGCAAGAGGTGGTGAAAAGTATCTTGGTGATCAATGCATTTCTTACCTCACTCACAAATAAACTGATTCTCCGTGTTGGGCTGACAAAATTAAGGTTAAAGACATTTATCTTAGAGGGAGGAAAATGGTGGTGGTTAATGGGAAAAGGACTGATTTCTGGGAGGACCGTTGGTGTGACACTTTACCTCCTAGGGTTAAATACACTGAGCTTTACTCGATTGCTAATAATCAACACTTGACAGTGAACCAGGCTGCTGCAAATGTTTGGTCCTGTTACACTCTGATACCCTCTTCTTATACGTAACAACTTTTGGATCGGGTCAAAGTTTGTGAGATATAGCATGAGCGTTTACAGTATCAAGAACGAAGAAGATGAATTTCGTTAAGAAAACCAAAATAACGACGTTAAAACAACCATAACGAGAGAAAAAATTTGGTAAAGCCGATCGCAAATTCTTTAAGCACAACCTTAAAAGAGTACAAAGAATTATCGCTCACTCATAACCTCCTTAAATCTTTTAGGACACTCGCATCCTTACCCTATATAAGAATCTAGTGTTAAAGAATATGCTAGCCTCTCATCCTCTTGTGTGCCCTCTGCTTTAGATGAGTGTTACAGCCTTTACGACTGCTCTCAGAATCTTTACGACCACCTTCTGGCCGCTACGACCACCTTCTGTAGCCGTACGACCACGTTATAGTAGCTACTACCACCTCCTGTGTCGCTACGACACTCTGCTAGTTTACCGACCATGTTGACAGTCATTACGACCACGTTGTGACCTCTTCGATCACTCCTCATTGCTCCAGCCACGTAGTCGTAAACTTCAGCTAAAGTTACGACCACGTTCACTGCCTCTGCGCTACACTTCCTTCGACCACGGTCGATCACCGTAGTCGTAGCTCCTTACGACCACACAGTGATTCTGTTGACTGCTGTGGTCGTAATGACTTACGACCACGTCTCCTCGCTGTGGTCGTAACGACTTACGACCACGTCTCTCCGATGTGGTCGTAACGACTTATGACCACGTCTTCCTGCGAGACTGTGGTCGTAACTCTTTTACGACCACGTCTCCAGCACCTGTGGACACATCCGCTCTCGTCGTCGTCCTTGGCTCTGTGACTATGGTCGTAACTCCTTATGACCACAGTTTCTGCTCTAGCGGACACCTCCGCTCATCACCCTGGTGTAACTCCTTTACGACCAGGTCTGCTGCTCTGCGACGCCTCGCCGATCGCCGTGGTCGTAACTTTACGACCACGTCTGCGATCCTTCGCCGTGGTCGTAACTCCTTTACGACCACGTCATAACCCCGCGATCTCACGACCGCTGCAACCACACCGCCGCCCACACCGATCGTCTACGACCACGCCGGTCGCCCAGGCCGATCGCCTACGACCATGTCGATCGCTCCAAATTCTACGGTCACGCCAACCGCCTACGACCACGCCGGTCGCTCCATGTTTTGCACCTCGTATGCGACTGCATCGTCTCCACTCAGTGCTCATGCGACCACACAGGTCACCCTCTTCCCAGCACGCCTCTGCGACTACATCTCGTCAACTTGGTGCTCTCCGCTTTCTCCTCTCGGTACAATGGCTTGCCCTTTGATACCCTGCTCTTCGACCATGAAGCGGATTCATCTACGACTTAAACACAAAGTCGTACTCGACTACGACCATGAACTCCGACTCCGATAGAGACGTACTCGTACACGACTTCGACTACCAAATTAAAAACAAGATTACAAACTGTAACAATGAGTATGCTTGATTGTTATGTTTGGTTCCTTGGTTCCTCTCCATGGTTACCCCCATGGTTTATATAACGCCCCCGAGTCATTCTCTAATTTAGAGTAGAAATTCTAATCCAAATAGGACTGATAGTTCTAATCCTAATATGATTTATCTAGGACATTTTATAGCACACCTTTCTAAATCTTAAAAGACTAGATATGAGTCACACTAATTCAATAATCTCTACATTGACTCTTATCCATTAAAGTTAATGTGATCCTCTAAGAACTCACTCTAAGTTGACTCTACCTTTTTTATTTTTTGTTTTTTCTTCCATATTTGTGAGTGCCCTCATCACAAGGGCTCATGTACATCATCACAATATGCGTGTCAGTGTCCGGGTTAGTCTACCCGGACCCTCTACATAAGAGCTCCTTCATTATGTAGCTTAGTTAATCACATCTCCGATTCTTACAACCTTCGATGCTATAGATTTGTACTGCCTCCGAGCTCCACCTGCTCCCTAGTAGCGTGTGTTTGGTCCCATTATGTCTTTCTTCATCCAACAACTCATATATTCGCCTTTGCATTTGCTAGATTTTGTAACTATATTTGTAGTTTTGCACATAACTGCAGATAAGATATGAGTACCTACTATTGACCACATGGTTTCCTTTTCCTAACCAAGATTTTTATCAGACCTTCCATTGATTGCTCCACCTTTAAGATTACCCTTTAATCGGTATCTTCTATTATTCCAGATACTTTTCATGATTACTTGCCCTTTGCAAGTAACTCGCATGACTGCACCTCAAAGTGATACCTTACAACATTTGAGTTCAAGCGACCTCACAAATATTAGATTCTTCTTTAAACCGGGAACATACCGAACTCCCATCAATATGCGATATGCTCTATCATACATTTCTAATGTAATCGTTCCCACCTCAATAATTGCATACTCTTTGTAATCCACTAAGTAAACAATTTCATGCACCGAGCATAGATATCCTTCGTCAAACATCTCCCTCGCCAAACATATATAGAAGAAACAACATAATTTTAATATCTATTCATGAAAAATACTTGATTGATTGATGACTAGTGCATTTGAATCATTTTTTGCCACCATCGCTAAGCATACACCCTCTATTTACTTTAAACTCGGATAGTCTTTTATCATATGACCTTCCTTGTCATGTAGATAGCATACACATGTGCTCTTGGTCTTGGTCTTCTCCTTCCTATGACCTTTGCTTGTGTTTATAACACCTACTACGGCCAATACTTAATCACCCGAGGATGAAGATTTTGATGGCTTTTTCAAAGATTCCATCTCCAATAGATATACAACTACTTCATTGAAGTTGAGAGTGGTTTTCTTGACGAGAATATTCATCATCAATTGCTCCCATGATGGTGGTAGAGATGATGTCAGTATGACTATTTTGTCATTCTCCTTAATTTTTTCATCCACACTAGTCAACTGTATGATAAGCTTACTGAATATATTGAGATAATCAACGAACCATGTACCTTCCTCCATACACAACATGTATAGTTGCTGCTTCAGCACCCACAGGTTTGTCAGTGACTTTACCATTTACAATTCTTCTAAGTCTTTCCATAATTTCTTCGGTGAATTCTCTTTGATCACAGAGTACTTTACCTCATCAAAGGGATATAGACGGATTGTATTAATAGCCTTTCGCTCCATCACCTTCAAGTCTTCATCGGATGTCTTTTCCGGTTATCCCCTTCAAGAGTATCGATTAGCCCCTGCTGGAAATGACGTCCTTCACCGTGCATTGCCACACACTAAAATTTTCTCCACCGTTAAATTACTCTACTTAATTCCACATCATCGATATCGATCTTAATTTTGTGTCACTTGACGCTTTACCAACTTTCTCACAAATTAGATTAATCCAGTCTTGGATCTAATACCACTTGTTATGATTTGATACCCCCTTCTTATGCACAGCAACTTCCACATCGGATTAGAGTTTATAAGATACGACATGAGCATGTACGGTATCAAGAACAAAAAAGATAAATCTCGTAGGGAGAACCAGAATAACGACGCTAAAGCAACCACGATGAGAGAAAAGATTCAGTGAAACCGGCCGCAAATTCTTTAAGTACAACATCAAAAGAGAATAAGGGATTATCGTTCACTCACAACCCTCTTAAATATTTTAGGACCATCGAATCATTGTCATATACAATAATCAAGTGTTAAAGAATATCCCAGCCTTTAATCCTCTCGTGCGCCATCTGCTTTGGATGAGTAGGCCTGGTTACTATGCTGCTTGGTTTCTCTCCATAGTCACCCCTATGGTTTATATAATCTCTCCTAGCATTTCTTCAATTTAAAGTAGGAATTCTAATCCAAATATGAGTAGGAGTTATAATCTTAGTAGGATTCATCTAAGACTCTTTATAACACATATTTTTAAATCCTAAAAGACTGGATATGAGTTACCCTAACTCGAGAAATAGGTTAATGACTCATGCACTAGAGGAAGGTGGGGGTAAATCAAAATGGAGCTGGAACAGATCAGGGATTTTCTCTGTGAATTATGTTTATAAATATTTGCATTCTGATTTACCTGAAAAATCTTTCAAGATTTTACGGAGGGCAAAAATCCCTAGCAAGGTGAAAATATTCCTGTGGTTGGCCTGGCAAAATGCCATTTTGACAAAAGATGTGCTTCTGAAAAGAAATTGGAAAGGTGATGCTGCTTGTATTTTCTACAAATAAAATGAATCAATTTCTCATCTGTTCTTCGAATGTGTAGCAGCCAATATGTGATGTGGAGTAAAAAGTATGTGCCAGGAGGATACGCTATTCATGTGTTGGGGCTTGCAGCTATCTGTTGGGCAATCTGGAAATTGAGAAATAGAGCTTGTTTTGATAAAAATTTGTGGATCAGATCTCCTGCTGAGAACGTTTGCTATGCGTGCACTTTCTTGAAATTTTGGGCAGGAATGCAAAAGGACACTAAGGTGGCAGTCGAAAATGGTGCAGAACATCTCCAGACAGGAGCTCTACGGCTACATGATGTGATCAATGGAGAGGGTGCGGACCAGGATGGAGGAGAGGTTGCTGAAGCTGGACGTCAGGTCACCGGCGGAGAAGACACTCCTGGGTAATGCAAAAAGCGGTGTGCTGCTGGAGCGGTCAAACAGAGAATTAGGGGATGTTCTTTTTGACTTTCAAAAGCGGCTTTTGACTTTTACTACAATACCTAATTTTTAAATTGAGTATTTTTTCAAGACGAGATCTACAAGTTAATTGTAGTACACGTTAAAAGCCTAACATCTGTATCAACCAAAATTGCAAACGAGTATCTCTCTTCGCAATCTCTATCGTAAACAGCTAAAATTTAAAATTTTCAGCCAAAAACCATAAACCGTAGCAAAAAGAACAGATCCTTAGTTGGTAGAGCTGTCTTGGTATTAGTTCAAGTTCTGTTTGGAACAAAATTTGTAGATCGAGGTTTAAATTTGGACTCTGTAGACTCTGGTAGTGCCTAAAATTGTTTCGTCCTCTTATTCGTATCCTGCTGGTTCCCGTCAAATCATCATGATAGTCCCTCTGTGTCACCTTGATGGCTGCACCTTAATTTGTATGGTGAAATCAAACTGAAAACCCCGTCCAGAGCCGGCTCACCTACCAATCTATGTAACCAATCCATGGCCATGCATGCATGACTGCAGGAGCACGGTACAGGGGCCTCTCCATTTCTAAGATCCTATTCATGGGCACGTGAGCTCACGTGGGTGGACAAATGGGGGCTCTAATCTCATCCTAACAAGTCCAGGGAATTAAAGGAATTAAGTATCTTGCTTGACTTAACTTGCAGGTTTGTTTCACTTGCGAAAGGCACGCCAGGTCGCCCAGCCACGAGCCGTCTCATGCACGTGGTTCATGGTTTGTTGTTTTGTCTGTCACTTATGACTTTTAGTTATAATTTATTAGTCTAATAAATATTAATTGCTGAAAAAAGTTATAACACCTTATTTCTAGGGTCGTTATATTTTTCCTACAACTGCCTAGAACTATTCACTTGTGAGGTATTATAGTTAAGTGTACATCATTACTATCATAAACTTATTGATAAAAGCCAAACTTTATCAGAGAACTAGAGCTTAGTAGCCAAGTTTTGCACGGTGGCGCGTATGGCCTAAAGTTATATTACATTACAAAAGAAACATCACAGGCGTGCCTAAGTGAAGATAAACCCTAAAACCAGACATCATCTATGTCGTAGGAATCTTCAAAGTCATCCTCGAAGGTTTCCTCATTATCTTCCCAAACTTCTTTTATTGATATTTTAGCAAGTATGAGTACGATCAACCGTAACCAACAAATTACATGGATAATGCTATTTAACTACTTATCAAGATTATCAAGTGACGGGGATACATGGTTTTTATTAAGGTATTTGTGGATGCAATTTTATTTATAAACATTTTTGCATATAAAATAACAACATCAATTTTATAAGGGAAATGGTGTTGAAACAGTTGATTATCATACTAAGACATTATTAAAAACTATTTATGCCTTATTATTGGAATTACTCATTAAACACGGTTTTATTTATCAGAAGCACACCGTATTCGAATACCATTTACAATTTTGACTCTACATAGTTGCCCAAATTTACCCACAAAATTTCTCCATCCTCATGACTGAGTTGAGAAAATAAGATATTTCACTGCCCTCCTCTTTATGTAACCTCTACCCGGTAGGTGATGGACCACATCATCGAGAATATGGCGACCTAACATTGAGTGGGTCTATCGTTGTTAAGTATGGTTTTACCGTTTCTCTACCACCCATTTTATGCTAGTTGTTCCCTTTTCTGGAATAGTATATCCCTTGTAGATATTCGATCGATTTGAGCAGTTACTAGACTAGATTTAACGGATCAAAACTTGTGGTTAAACGATCACTATGCTCTTTACTCAGTATAAGGTTATAGTCCTTACTTTTTACCAATGAGAAACCGTCCATAAACCAATTAACCAATGCACCACGGCACTGCCACCACTCCAATCCAAGCCTCCTCCCTAGGATAAGGTCGTGGATTTCAATTATCTCGTGGCATTCCACGTGGCGTCAGTAACCCTAGCATCATTTTGTAATTCTACCGGCAAAATAGCGAACATCTTAGAAGCATTAGACATTTGTACTCCTAATCTACCATGTTATATTTTATGATAGAGTTATTATTACTATAGCTTGTCAAGGTGATATGACCATAAAATAAAATATGACTTTTCTAGTGGTAGAATATAGCTAAATTATCATATCATTCTAAATATTTATTTTAAATAAACAGTGCATAAATAAAGAATAATAAAAGTACTCATAATTAAATAATATAGGTTCAACATGGTCAAAAACATATGACTTACCTTGCTGTTTAAAGTCTTCTACTTGCTCTAAGTCTTTCAATTCTTGATATTCCCCTGGGACGGACTGCTCAGCAAAATCGTGTGCTAACACAAATAAATACAAACAACTAATTCCATGCTCAAAAGAATATGATCTAGAAAAATAAAATAAAATTTAAAGAAATAAAATTTAAAAAATCAAGTAAATAGAGGTTTGGGTTTTATCGGAGTCTAGTATGGTGAAACGGAGCTAGGAATGATTTAAACGGGCTCAAAACAGTCAAAATAGATATATATGTACATTTGTTAATAGATAGGGTTTTCAAAGTGTTGGGTCGCCACTGTGTGGCCCACGACCGGTTACTGTACATCATCTTCAACCTCTGATTGGTTACTGTAGCAGCCAAATAAAGAAAACTTTGGCGAGCAATTGCGATGTGTGCAATGGCTTCCGAGGGAACCTAAGGGTATGGATGGGTTTAGGGGATCAAGAGGAACTCATTTTTGGGCTTGGTGAGTTTCGGGGATCGTCGTAGATGGCTGGTGGCAGTAGGGGATTCTCGAGGGCAATACCATGGCATAGGAGCTATAGGGGGCTAAAATAGCAAGAGCATAGTGGTTTGAGCATACTCAGTGCAAGGGAAAGCTAGTGGTAGTGTTGGCTCAAGTTCTAGGGCGCTGTGGCTAGCAATTGCCCATGGTGGCGTGGTTCGACCGAGCGATGAAGATGGTCGTTAGTGGGGTTGGGGGTTAGAGGGGCTACGTTTGGCTTCAGTTATGGTTGTGGGGTCACCTAGGTTTTATAGACCAAAAGCAATTGAAGAATGGTAGTAGGATTAAGCAGAATTGAAATGTGAGCTCACCGTGCTTTTTACGGGGACGACAGCGATCTTTTGGCCAGTGAAGAGTGTGAGGTGGTTTGAGGTTATGCAGTCATCAATGTAGATCATTGGAGGAGCCTATGGCCTTTATAGCCTCTCCAAGGCGATGTTGAGCAGTGGCATCGTCGTTTGGGTTTTGGTGAGTGGCTTGGACGGGAAGGCACGAGAGGGTTCAAGGGCAGTCGGTGGTGGCGTGGTACGGCGGTCTCCTCGGGAGATGTTTTGCGGTGGTCTTAAGCGGCGGTGGTGTCAGGTCGGCCGTGAGAGCTGTGATAGCCAAGAGAGCAAAGAGGCGGAGCGAGCGATAAAGGGCGAGGTGGCTACGACACATGGTCAAGCAAGATGGCAAGCATTTAAGAAGGTGGTAGGGGTGTATGATGGGCTGGCAGGGCGGATTGCGGCAATTAATTCATACGACGTAGTGTGTCGGCGGTGAGAGGAAGTAGGGCGACGACAGCGTCCTCGGTCGTGGCTGCCTTGGCGTGGCAGTCAAAACTCAATTAAGGGGAATGCCAGAGCTCAGCAGCTAAGGGTACGGTCCAGGGCTAGGTGGCAGTGGTGACTAGAGTCATGGTGGCGGTGAATGGGGTGCTGGTGGTTGTCACGAGAGGAACAGGGGTGAAGGTTGTGAGTTGAGGGCACCAATAGCTGGAGAAGGCGCGAAGCCAGAAAGGAAAAGGCTAAAAGCAGGAGATTGGCCAAATTAGGAAAGTTTTCAAATAAAACAAAATTCAATCAAACTTAAATTCGTTGAATTTTCGAGGCATTCTAAAAGCCGCTGAAAAGCAAAATAAGAGGTATAATTGTTGCAGATTTTTCTATTATTGCATTGGGAGACTTGTCAAGACCAATTGTCGTCGAAATGTGCCTGCGCGGACAGAGATGAGGGCGAGACGCGAGGCAAAAGGAAACGATGGGGCACAGCCGCACTGGTAAGTGGACAAGTGACGAGAATTCTTCACAGCTCCACTACATTGGCTTGACCGCTGGAGTAACATTCTAAAGGCATGTTCTTTTCAGCTTTTAAAAGCTGCTTTTCAGTTTTTCTACAGTAACTAGTTTTTAAACGAAGTATCTTTTTAAGATAGAGTCTAGTAGTTAATTGTAGTACATACTGTACGGACTTCATTTATATCAACAAAAACCGCATGCAACTTTCTGCTACTCTGTAATATTTCACACGAACAGCCCAAAAACCAGAACCCACAGCTAAAAGCCATAAGCTTCAGCTAAAAAGAACATGCCTAAGTCTTACATAAGATAATCGAGGTGTTCACTTGAGTTGTCCCCCGGGGAACACTACTGCGCATTACGTTTTCATCGCTGCGAAGCACACTTCTTATTTCATGTTTTTATAAAGGATGTGTGCACTGGGCTGGGCCGCATGAGAAGAATGAGGATCGAATGGGCCTTTCATTTTACTTTCCTTTGTTCTGTTTTGATTAAGTTATTTCGCTACGGAGTGCTCGGCGATACAGAACAGTTTGGGAGTGCTTGCGTTGAACTTATAGGATCAGGCAAATAATTAAGAAGTGCTAAACAACCTAATCGATCGAAACATTTCCTTCCTGTCGTGATGTGTGGTTAGGTTCAACGTTCAAATCCACGCACAGTCCAGCTAGGCCTCACTAACCTTTCAGACATCCCTGTGTTCTGGCAGGAGAAACTCGTGCATCTTCTTGTTTGGTTTGTTCTAGTGGTGATCATTTTGACTTATTTTTGGTGGCTTATGGTGAAAAGATCAGAATTGGTGAAAAAATATCAGAATGATGACGAGGCTTATTTAACATAATTAAATTTAAAAATTAAAAATATATAAAAATATGTTAGCCCATCACAAACAACACAAACAAATACCGCAAAAAAAAAGAACCGCAAAAAGCTAAAAAAGCCAAAAGTTCAAAAAAAAAGACGAAATTATGAATAGTAAAAAATAAGTTAGAAGTTGTAGCCGAAACGAGCGGGGCCTAATCATATATGGACGGGACATCGAGAAGGCGTGAGGCTAAAACTGACAGCGAAGTACATGGATCCTTTTCGCGTAGCTAAGCTAGCCGGGCCCAAATAGACGTCCTAAATTGTTTTTTTTTCGTGGGTTAGCAGAACTCAGAAAGCTGTGGGCCGAATGGACCGGCTCGTTGAAGCCGGGGTTGGCAAAGTGCAACGCCTGCATCACGGCCGGGATCGGGAGGCAGCGTCTCCCTTACCGATCCGTGACGTCGTGCGTCGGAGAGAGGGAGGACACGAGGAGGTCGACCGCATGCATGGCAACAAAACCAGCAAATCGGGCGCGTTGAAGAACAAATAGCGTTTTTAGTGTTTTTTCTTTTGCCTTTTCACTTGATAGATTTTAGGAGATGACACGAATCACGATTTTGACAAGTTTGATCTAGATTATTTTTTTCCTAATGAGTCGTATCTAATTGTCCGAATTATTATGCGGTTACTGCTTCCTCGTGTAGACAGTGGACCCTTTGGATTTTTCTTCTGTTAGCTTCGGAGCCCCTTGAATCGAATCGCGGACCACGGTTTTGGACTTTTGGTACAAATCGCGGATCACGGTTTTGGTGCGCCTCCACAGGCGAAAGTGAAGTAAACGACGTATTTCCTTGTCTTGTCACAACGATCTTTGTCTTAGTCCGTACATGATAATTTTGATGGCAAGATGTGGAGAGCTCAACAAATCGATCTATTGTTATTAGCCGTCCACTGTTTCATTTAGTGTTATGTTATGCACCCAACATCTATTTGTCCATAGGACTTAAACGTATCTGTGAGATCATGTGAAGGTCATCTCATGGTTGTGATGAGTAATTGATCCGTGGATTAGAGTTTGTGTAAAGGTTAAGTTTGGTTTTTGAGTTTTATGCAGAAGTTGGTTCTCTGCCTATTGCCGCTTATGACTTGGTGGGCGTTAGTCCTCTTATGACTTAGTGGTCGGCAGTGCTCTTACAACTTTGTGGGCTAGATGGTCGGCAGGAAGTCCTATGAGTTGGTGGTCGGCAGAGGCCTTTACGATTTGGTGGTCGGTAGAGGCTTTTACTCCTTGGTGGTCGGCAGGAGTTCGTACGACTTGATAGTCGTAGCCGTGATCCGTGATCGATAGTCGTGGTCGTGATCGATGGTCGTAGACTCAATGGTCGTAGCTTATGCTGGTTGTGATCGATAGTCGTAGCTCTGCCTGATCGTGATCGATAGTCGTAGCGCTTCTTGTGATCAATAGTCGTAAGTCGTAGCGACCAGCTTTGGTAAAGTCGTACCTGATGTAAGCGATAGTCGTAGTATTCTGTGCGATAGTTGTAGCCTGTATTCTCCATGGTCGTAGCAACTGCTACATGGTTAGCATCTGTTTCATAGTCGTAGCGACTTTTGTTATGGTCGTAACGACTTGCTGAGTGGTTGTAGACTGCTGGTAGGATCTCATGGGCTACAAGTACCTCATGTCTTGTGCTTCAGAGTACTCGTAAGTTGGCTGAGATTATTCACTTGGATATATTTTGATTATGCAAATAGATGATTCTTGTGTATTGTGCGGTGCTATGTGATGGTTTGCTTGTTGGTGTTGGTTGCAGAACTTTGGAGCTAGGTCATGATAAGTCATAGGATGATCGGGACTAGGCATAGGGAGGTATTGAGGTCCAGAATGGTCAGGGAGACCCCAAGATGATCGAGACTGGTAAGGTGGTTGCAAGCCGGGACGACAAGGAACCAGAGCGGGAGCTACCGGAGGTGGACATGACGGGCAACGACGAGGTGGACCAGGACTAGGCTCAGGGAGGAGTCGAGGTCCAGACGGTCAAAGATGTTGGGTGCTATCATGCACGAGGAGAAGCACGTGGTGCGCCAAGTAACTTGGGTCGTTTGCAAGCGAGGGCGGTTCGGTGGGATCCGGACGCGTGAGAGGCTTGACGACAAGTCATTGGGGCCACATGTAAGCTGCTTTAAGAAGTTTACATGTGTAAAACCCGGTGTTGGGTGGGGTTAACGAGCTATCCCCGGTTTAGACTAATGGTTGGATCCATTAGGTCTAGGTTTCGTTTGTGAGCCTATAAAAAGGGGAGGAGGCAAGAGTTAGTTGAGACTTGAGGCAGATCGTGGGTAGTTCTGGTGGTGGCTACATCTTCCTCCCTCCATGTGTGATAGGTTAGAGAGTGGGTGTTGGCTCTAGGGTTAGAGTTTTTCCTCCCAAGGGGGGTGGCTATGAAACCAATCATTAGAACAATACATCAAGTTTCTATCTACTATTTTTGTAGTCTTTATCTGATTGAGTTGGCTTGGTCTTGTTCGTCTCCATTCTTGGTTTTCTCTATTTCTTTGATTTGATCTTCTCTTTTTTGATATGAGATAATGCTATTGCTTGGTTTGTTGTAGATCTAACTTGCTGTGTGTTGGGGATCATACTCAAAGCCATCTTGGCTATTCTATTCCCATGAACAAGGTCTGATTACTTTTTCATCCTCTCAATTTCGGTTTTGAGCGTTCTTGGAGAAATCTCGTAAAGCTCTCAATTTGGATGCTAAGTTTTCAATTAAAGATTAGAGCAACCTCTTGAGATCTTAATCATGTTGTATACAAAGTTTCATGGCCATTTGATCTCTTAGTCAAAAGTTTTATGGAGTTTGGATCTGGCGGTCGTGCACTCTCTACTTTCCTCTGTTCTTCCTTTGCTGTTAAGACCGTCTCTAGATTCGATCACGGTCAAGTCTCCGATCTCGTATCGCTTTTGCTATTAAGATCGTTTCGATCACGAAAGTCTCCGATCGTATCGTTCGACCACGCTCGCACCATTTGATCTCTTCTCATTATTCTGTTGAGTCTGAATTAAAGAAGTCATAGGTCAGTGAAATCTTGGTCTGGAAGGTCGATCGGTTTACGATCATATTGGTTTCGACCACGGTCGAGTTCTAGGCTGAAGCGTGTTGTTTAGAACCACGCAGTAACTTCTGAGCGGTGCTAGTTCTTCTATTTTCGGTTTGTATCTGAACTAAAACAGTCGCGTGATATTTACTGTCTGAAGTCTCGATCGCCTTTACGATCACGTTGGTTATGACCACGGTCGAGTTTCAGATCGCTTCGCATTTTTTTACCATGTTTAGATCTTCCGATTTTTGGCTTTCTTTTGTTGAATCTGAACTTAAGCAGTTGGTAGTCGGTGCAATCTCTGGAATGTCGATCAATTTTACAAATACGTTGGTTTTGACCACGGTCAAGTTCTAGATGACATTGCACCGGTATCGAGCACATTTATTCTTCCGACCGCTTCGCTTTTTCCTAGCGCATGGGGTTTCCGACCTCCTGTTGGTTTACGACCACGTTGGTTACGACCATGTTGATCTTTTGAGTTGCAGTCTGGTTTCGACCACGTTGGTTGTTCGACCACTCGTTGGCTTACGACCACGTTGGTTACGACCACGGTGCCGACTGATTACGACAACGTTGATTGTTCGACCACTGATTGGCATTCGATTGCGTTGTCTACGACTACGTCAGTTTTGACTACAACCATTTTCGATCACGTTGGTTCTGGTCTCGGTGATTATCGACTACGACGATCTCCGACCGCGTTGTCTGCTTCCGACCACGTTGTCTGCTTTCGACTACGTTGTCGAGTTTACGACCACGTTGTCTGCTTTCGACCATGTTGTCAGAGTTCGATTACGTTGTTGTATTTCGACCATGTTGGTGGTCTCCGACCACAGTCAGTTCTCTTTGTGTCTTCTCTGTTGCTTCGATTTTCTTGTGAAATTTCAACTCTAATCTTTATAACTCTGTAGCTATCAAAGAAAAAAAAAGATTGAGTGAATACTTAAGGAAGATTTAAAGATACTATTTACTCTCTCTACTACCTGTCCGGTTCTATAGTATTTGTCTACAGGACTTCAACGATGCTCCATATATTCTTGGCGTACCTTCGAGGAAGCTGGGTTTTATGAAGTCGAGCTAGGAAGACAACAGAAGATGAAAGAAGATTTAAATATTGTACTACTGGAAGTCTACTCATGTCATGTATTGTGATCTCTCCTGCTCCAATCGAAGAACGGGGGCGAATCTTGGTGGCATTTCCGTCGAAGTCCGGGAACAGTGTCTCGCCACCCGATGACAACTGGTTTCCGTATGCTTCCTTTGTGGTCGGCAGCCACTCACTGCACCCCAATGATCCTGCACCCATTCTAGTTTTTAATAATTGGGGAATGATAGATTGCCAATGACTTGGACGTACAGAGCTTCATCTACCCTCAAAGAACTCAACACACTCGCAAAATACAGCACTCCATGTATGTTAGTAGTAGTAGTAGATTCAGAAAAGCAAACACTCTTCTGAAGAGCGGACCATGTCCATTAACTCTACTCACGCAGGGAAACCAAATCCTCTTGCATCAGATTCATCACAGTTGCTTTTGCCTGCTAATTAGCACTTTGCGCACTGCGAACTGAATGGTCCATAAGAGTTTCAGGAACGCATATTCTACCAACCTCTGATCGATAGGAGGACAGAGGATCTCATCAAAACGTATTCGAAGCCTAGCAAGCAGCACCACATCCATGCCTTTCGGATTATCTCCATCGAAAGGAACGTAACCAGCGTTCCAGATTCAGTCCTTCCCCCTTCTCCCTAAAACTGGTTTACCACACACACATCAATCCATCACTTTCGCGCCTGCCGCTCTCGTCACTACTGCTCATCGTTCAGCTTCTTGTGCCATGCCGATCACTACGCTCGTGAGTGCACAGTTGAAAGGGTGCATGCTTGG
The DNA here is from genome assembly GCA_036346245.1 of Bonia amplexicaulis. Classification (NCBI taxonomy): domain Eukaryota; kingdom Viridiplantae; phylum Streptophyta; class Magnoliopsida; order Poales; family Poaceae; genus Bonia; species Bonia amplexicaulis. The sequence continues at coordinate 89,179 of JAYGGG010000206.1, forward strand.
CTAGCTCCTGCTGCCCATCGTACAGTGATCTGTAACTGTCCTGGGATTCGAGAACACGCCGCTACATGCATCGTTTCGACGCGTGCTTTCTACCTCACAGCAAATTAAAGTAGTGGGCATCTTAGTTTCTGCATTGTTAACGCGCCAGTCGGTGCACGCAACGGGAGAAGAGAGTTCTTCCGCAGGAGAATGCGACGTGTCTAGAAATGATCATAACGGAACAAAAAAATCACTACGTTAGATAGCAGCATTGTCAGCACGGGCGATACGAGCTAATACATCAGCAACTGGTGCACGATTGCCCTTTCAAAGAAGAAGAAGAAGAAGAAGAAGAAGAAGAAGAAGAAGAAGAAGAAGAAGAAGAAGAAGAAGAAGAAGAAGAAGAAGAAGAAGACGGATCAACGATCACGATAATATGGACCGACGCACGGGATTCAGAGCACAGACGGACATTGAGATCTGCTATTGCCATTGAGTAGTACACAGCATGTACAGATGGATAAGACAGGTAGAAAGACTTCAAAAGTTCCTTTCTTTTAAACGAGAGGCTGTAGCTATATAGCAAGCTCGTTCACTCGATCTGACAGAGAGGTAAAAGAGACCTAATTAATCTGCTACACTCGACTGATCGACTCCGACAATACGTATCTCCACCCATTCAAGTACTAGACCAATACTAGTCACTACGTGCAACTTCATGCTCTCCCGGGGCTCTTAGGATCATGTCGGTTGTTGGCGCCGGACCCAGGGTAGTCGTTGACCTCGATGACCATCCTCGTCGCCACTTCGCCGATGCTTGGCTCTTTAGCTGCTACCACATCCTGTATGAATCACAACTGCGTCACAAATCAAGCTGCATATATATATATATATCTAGGTGGAAGTTTTTACTATCTTTGAAAGATACCGGTAACTCACCACTAAATTACGTATAATTATCAATATGTAATTGGTAATATAATTATCAATATGTAATTAGTAACGAGTTACCGGTGCCTTCTAGTATCTTTTAGGGACAGTAAAAACTCTCGTATCAAAGCATACTAACTGAGAATGCTTGTGCACGAACGAGGTGGACTTACTTTTCTTAATTTTGGGAAGGCGTCGTTTGGGTGGGGGTGGGGGTGGGGTTATGCACGGGTTAGGTACCTGTGCATGTGACCGGAGTGCCCCAGCAAGCCACCAGCTTTCTGGATTGTTCCTTCCGAGCATCCAGACCATTTTGGGTCGCAGCGACTCACATCACATGTTCACCGCAGTTCGTATTGGTTTTTAAAAATTATTTATTTATATTAAATAGTTTTCTATAGTTTTTAGCTTTCAAATATGTGTCTAGTCGATTATAGTAAATATTGCAATGACTTTATTTATATCGATCAAAATCACACGTGAGTTTCTCTCTTCGTATGGCGTTGTACAAGCTGTTGCTATTTATAAACTAAAATTAAAAGTCATCAGCAAAAGTTAATATAATCGGATCTATAGGCTAACTAGAAATTAAACTTGTCAACCGAGGTAGTTTATGCCGCGTTCAGTGACCTGAGCGAGTCAGCCGTGCGCAGTTCAGTAGTCTGTATGGCTGTTTGTGATGAGTGATATGGAGGGCAACTAGTGCGCATAGTTAAATGTTTTTTTTTTTTTGGTTTCATGTGAGTGCCATTTACGGGGACGGCAGTGCATAGCACATTGTATGCGCTAGCTTTGAGCCATTGAGAATTTGATATCACCACGAACAGGCAAGTGGCTGTTGCTTTAGAGCCAGAGTGATGGCTCCAGCCATTGGCAAGCTAGGTAGGAGTAATTTGACATCTATTACGGCGTCAACAAACCAAGTAGTTAACCCAAGGAACAGCTAGAAACATCGAGAAAACAGGCGAGAGAGAGAGAGAGATTTACCTGAACAGGCGCAACCAGATCGGAGGCTGAGGTTTGGTGGTTCCTCAAGGACACGCTTCCTACATACAAGAACAATGAGAAATACAAGCATGAAACGTACATACCATAATACCAAGAAAGAAGAAGAATTCAAAGGCCATGGGTTAATAATCACTTACTCGACAGAGGCACAGAGGAGACCAGGGGAAGAAGAAGGCAAGACAATACTAGGAGAACAAGAAGAGGCTTCCTCTTATTGTATTCCATCACCATAACCACCAGAAACCACAACAACAAAAAGGAAACACTAATCTGCTCTCGCCTCTCTTCTATCGAGCGATTTGAGTGGTTCTCTCGCTCGCTGGCTACCACACAACTAGCAGCTGTACTGCTCCTCTTGGTGCCAATCTGATAGGCATGCAGTAGAGTGGGCAATGGCCTTGGGCGGTTGGTGCGGTGGGGGATTTTATACGGCGAGCACGAGTCTCTGTTTTTCTCTCTCTCTCTCTGTGTGTCCAAAAGTCAACTTCACGTCTTCACACAGCTTGTTCTGCTTTGCTCAGAGGGAAGGATTGATGGATGTCTTGGTATGCTCATATCGGTTTCCTTTATATTGATTTGTATTCTGATTTCTGTTTTTAAAATCTAATATAAATATCTCATTTACAGCAGTATATCTTGATCTGCTACTTACATCAAGTTATTGAGGGCTGCTGTGAATGTTTGTGAGTGCACTTGTTTGCTCTGTGATGAAATTTAGTCATATACTAAATTGATCTAGACAACAATTGTCAGACTTGAGCTCTAGGTTTAATTTCTGCAGACTGTTTTGTAGCTGTATGTCTCTACATATGTCAGATCTGATTACCTGCAATCAAAGTTCAGATTAGATCAGTGACTTGTTTAAATCTGGTTAAATTGTATATTTGTCACATTATACTTCTTGTTTCAGTTCTGTCTTAACTGAAGTATTGCTATATATATATGTATAGGAAGCCTCTTTTCTACATCCGGGTGTAATTACACCCTATATCGTATCTCGCGATGTAGGGAGTATCTCACTTAACGGATGGTATGTACGTGTAGTATACAAGTATTTAAAACCATCTAGGTGGTATGAACAATTTTTCAGAAGTGGTATGTACATATTTTCGACATACTCCTTTTTATGCGCGTATATAAGCGTATTTACAAAATACGCTAAAAACTATGAACTCCTTTACAAGTTTTTCGTGTGGTTCACATTGGAGTATCTTATAATTAGTATACAAATGTACCTAAAGTGGTAAAAGAGTATTTCAAGTTTGTTTAGGTGGTATATTAGAGGTGGGTGTAATTACACCCGGTGTAAAAGGTATTTTTCATATACATACATATATATATATATATATATATATATATATATATATACACCAGTCAACTTGCTGCTAGTTGTATGATCTTTTCATCTCACTGTTAATCAACTAATTGCCTGTAACCAGTTAGCTATTCAGTCTTGAACATAGTTCTGTTGGCAGTCAATTAAATAGAGCTCAAGTAGTTGCTAGATCAATTATGAAGAGTTATGACTTGTACATGAGAAGGCCAAAATCTTTGATTTTGCGTAACTCTGTTCTGAGAGCAATAATAAAACAATCAATTCATTATATGCTGATTTTAGTCATGTTCATTTGGCTATGTATGAAGGCAGCATGTTATTTCTTTAAATCTGTTTCTATACATGTGTTGATCATATATGTTAAGTTTACAAAAAGATTAGCATGTAAATACATTAATATGAATGCCATGCTAATGTTGAATATGTCATATATGATGTTCATGTTGAGTATATACTCACTTTGCAATGACTTAATCGATGCATATTTCAATATGATGTTTAAGTCATTTATATGCCATGTTTAGGTGATTACTATTATCATAATTATTATTGAAATTAAAATAAAAAATATGTTTATACCGTAATATTTACAACAAGGTTAGCTTCTGAAGGTTGAATAGATGAAAATTCTTCATTATAAGATCGAACAGTTCAGATTATGCGTTCATGTTCTCTCGCTTCAAGCGGAGCTTCTGTTTGATACGTTGCGCAAACGTCAGGTAATCCGTCAAGCAAACCGATTCTGCCATGAAAGTAAGCACATAAATACGAACGCCTAGTAGTAGTTGCCTGAATGTCTCAAGGTCTAATCTGTGTCTCTCCTCCTCAGTTGTCGAATTCCTATGGATTGGCAGCCTGTGCACTAGAAGGAACAGTCAATGTCACTTGACCTAGGAATAACTAATAAAGGATACAAATTCAAATACGGATCCAGATGATCTGAGCTTGAGCCTAAGCGAATGCTCATTGATCTCTCGAGCTGGAGTAGGTTGGTATGGCTCTAGTAGACGAGTAATAAGATTCGTATGTCCCTTACTAGCACACCAAGCCGCTTGCCTTTTTCCTCATCAAAAATTTATTTCTATCCAAGGCCTAAGATAGTGCTCCAAAGAACTTATAAGTCAAAATAATTAGACGGGTAGGATAAGATAGCTTCCTGCACTGGGAAGTGGGAATCAATTGTGAAGCAACAGGTGGCTTAGTTACGTGCGTTGCATGATTTGCGCAAGTATGCGGCTTTCATGGTGGATCACAGCAAAAAAAGAAATGAAACGGGAGGAACATGGAAACAGCCAAACAGGGTATTTATCCACTGCGGATATTTTTTGCTCGGGCATGCACGTACTTAGTCGAGCCCCTTTTTTTAAAAAAATAGCTAAATATCCGTTGTTGCTACGAATTAAAAAAAGAATCATATTACATATCTAAAAAAACTAAAACGACCAAAACAAACAAGATATATGGTGGCACCCCGTCAGCATTTTTCAGTCACCCAATGGTCCAACCACTGGACCTATTTAGGGGCCGCAACGTTCATATATACTCGTTCATAATTGGGTTATCTAACTTTTTCATTATATATTAATAATAGGATGATTAATAATAACTGGATAAATAAGTTTTACTTAAAGTTTATCTTCGAGTATATAAGTGTTGTACATGTTATATACTCGCAAATATAATCTTTATCTCCTTATTTATTGAGATTGTCATGAATTGCTAAAAAGGAAAGATTGTAGAATCTAGTTCCTCTATTATATGATAATGGTGAAATTTGGTAATTGATATCAATTGGTTTGTGGACTAACATTTTTCATGAGTTAGATTAATAGATTATGTTCCACAAATGAGGAAGACTTGTGATACTTCATGTGTTGAAAATCATCAAGTCAAATGGTGGATGCATTATGAGTTGATGTATGTCCAAGAAAGGATGATTATGTGTTGATCATCAAGTCAAGTGAAGCCACATCATGTGTTGATGGAGCTAAAGTAATAGATGCATCATAAGTTGATGCATGTCAAGACTATAACTTAAGGCAAATGTATGGCTACCTAGGGTTAAGGATGTGTTTATAATCTTTTGCTGGTCTTTATGTTTGGTTGGAAGACCGAATTGCTAGTATAGATTGACGTACTATTAAGAGGGTCATGTCTAGTAGTTTGGGTCTCATCATGTGTTGATAGCTCTTCTTGGCATGAGGCTTGTGTTTGTGAATGTGTTTTACAAATAGTTGTGACTCATGTGTTGAACCTTTGTAACATGGGACTATATATTGCGAATATGTTTTGCAAGTGTTTGAAGTCTATGTTTCTATTCTTTATAGTATGAGGCTTACATTTGCAAATGTGTTTTGAAATGGTTGACCACGCTGGTTTTGATTACACAGATCTCAACCACGTCGATTTCGACTACGCTGGTTTCGATCACACAGATCTTCGACCACGTCACTTCGACCATGCTGGTTTCGATCACAAAGATTTTTGACCTCGTTGATTCTGACCATACAGGTTCGACCACGCTGGTTTCGATCACACAGATCTTTGACCACATAGGTCTTCAACCAAGTTAGCTCTCGACCATGAAGGACTTCGACCACCAACGCATGCGGTAGTTCCGTGATTATAACGCTGGTAGTTCTGGCTAGTGGTAGTACCATAGACTACACTGCGGTAGTTTCGATTTCCCTGTGAAGTGCAGATATTTCAACATATTTTGCAAAACACATTTGCAAATAACAGTATCTTGCACACAAGGATCAAACATGATTCCCAACAAGTTGCAAAATATATTTGCACACATTTAGAATCATGACGCAAGCATTATATATGAGTTTCAACTATTTGTAAAACATATTTATAAATATAAGCTTCTTACTACAAAGAATGAAAATATGGACTTTAAATAATTGTAAAACACATTCGCAATGTATAGTCTCATTTACAAGTATTCAATATATGAGTTTCAACTATTTGTAAAACACATTTGCAAATACAAGCCTCATGCCAACGAGAGCTAGAGCAAGTGAGCATGAGGTATCAACACATGATGTGACTCAAACTACTAGACATGGTCCATCTTAATAGTACATCAACATATACTAGCAATTCGATCTTCCAACCAAATACAAGACCGGTAAAAGACTAGATACATCCTTAGCCCTAGCTAGCCATATCTTTGCCTTGAGTCATAGTCCTGACATGCATCAACTCATGGTGCATCCATTACTTCAACTCCATCATCACATGATGAGTTTTCACTTAACTTGATGATCAACACATGATCATCTCCTCTTAGATATGTATCAACTCATGATGCATCCACCATGTGACTTGATTATCTTCAACACGTCAAGTCATCACAAATCTTTCTCATTTGTGGAACCTAACCTATTCATCCAACTTTTGGAAAATGGTAGTCAACAAACCAATTACCATCAACTACCAAACTTCACCATTAACACATAATAGAGTGACTAGATTCTACAATCTTTTCTTTTTAGTAATTCATGACAATCTTAATAAACAATGAGATAAAGATTGTATTTGCGAGTATATAATATGTACACAATATTTGTATACTCTAAGATAAACTTTCAAAGCAAAGCTTACTTATCCGATTATTATTTATCATCCAACCATTAGCACATAATGGAGAAGTTAGATGATAACCTGATTGCAAATGAGTATATATGAACTATACAAACTATATATACTAAAAGGATGTATTTCAAAGTAAAGATGCTAAATATGTGTATTAAAGGAAACATGAATCAATATTTATGAAATATCAAAATATAGAGTGAACCCTCCCTAAATGTGTGCATACATGTATGCGTAATAAAGACATATGTACATATTCATTTTTGGACTATTTGTGGAGTTCAATCTATATTTTGAATCCAAGTAATGCACAAATATATATGAATATGATTTCGAATGCATATCTCTTTGATTTTACCTTTTTTTATCTAAATGAGACTAAGTAATATCATAATCAATAAACAAAGGTATGACTAGCTAGGACTAAGGATGTGTTCCTAGTCTTTTACCAGTCTTGGTGTTTTCGTTGGAAGACCGGATTGCTAGTATAGGTGCTGTACTATTAGGAGGGGTCATGTCTAGTAGTTTGAGTCTCATCATGTGTTGATGGCTCAACCTCACCTCACTAGCTCATTGTGACATGAGGCTTATATTTGCGAATGTGTTTTGCAAATAGTTGAAGCTCATGTGTTGGGCTTCATTGTAACATGGGACTATGCATTGCGAATATATTTTGCAAGTGCTTGAAGTCAATGTTTCTATTCTTTGTGATATGAGACTTATGTTTGCAAATGGTTGAAGCTCATATTTAATCTTTGCGTCATGATTTGAAAAGTGTGCAAATATGTTTTTGCAACTTATTGAAAATCATGTTGTATCCTTGTGTGCATGATATCGTAGTTTGCAAATGTGTTTTACAAAATCTGTTGAGATATTTGCACTGCTCAGGAAAATCAGAACTACCGGCTCTGTGTGAGCGATACTACCGTATGGCAGAAGTACCGGCATGTGTTGCGGTACTACCGGACGTTGGAAGTCCGAGCGGCTCTGTGTGAGCAGATGGTTCGTCCTGCGGAAGTATCGGCTCTGTGTGAGCAGTACTACCGGGGAGCGGAAGTACCGGAATGTGTTGTGCGGTACTACCAGACGTCGGAAGCTCCGGCCGATCCTGCGGGGCTTTTTTTCCAGAGAGCGCCAACTTCTGGCTCGGCTCGAGCGGAAGTACCGCGCCGACTTTGCGGTACTACCGGTGAGCGGTACTACAGGCAAAATGAACGACGGTACTACCGCGTCAACTATGTAACGGCTAGTTCAGAAGCTCTGACATAGCCGTTACAGCGTGTCAGAGGTGGAGCGGTACTACCGGCCGTTGGTCGGTGGTAGTTCCGCTCGTCCTGAATTTTTCAGGACTTTGCTCCAACGGCTAGTTTTTTGGTGTGGGGGTATTTATACCCCCTTGTGGCAGGCTGGAGATGTTGCTGATTGACTGGTTATTTCATTGGTGCATGTGTTGCACTCTTTAAGCTAGAGTGAGGCTCTTCATTCAATTGTGCATATGTTGCACTTTGTGAGGTGTGAGAGAGGAACTAGAGTGCATGTGTTGCCTCTAGTGGTGCACTCTGTGTCCAGCGAGCTAGTGCATTCGTTGCACGTGGTGGGAGTCAAGCGAGAGGCTTGACTTATTACTCTTGGAGTTTGCCGACTCCTAGACGGCGTTGGAGGCATCGTGCGCAGTGATCTTCTCAACGGAGGTTGTGAGAAGACCCGGTGAAGTTGTGAATGTCGGAGCTCACCTACCCGGGGCGGAAAAGAGCTACCACTAGTGGATTGATGTGTTTCAGCTTAATTCGTGGAGCCGGTCTGATTTGTTCGGACTACCTCAACGTGAATTAGGGGAGAGCGGCAACTCTCCGAACACCACGGTAAAACATCGGCGTGTCAATTGTGGTTTTGTTTCCTTGTGCCTTATTTACATTCAAGCAATTTACATTCATAGAATTAAATTGATTGCTTGTATACCTAGGATTGCAAACTTTGACCTAGGCTTGAATGCACTTAGGCAAATTACTTGTTGTAGGCGCTATTTGAGCTAAACCAAATTGATTTACGCTTCCGCTTTATATACTTGGTTTATGCAAATAGAAAAAGTCTTGAATTGTTGGTAATAATTTGTAGAGAATTTTTAAGACCACCTATTCACTCCCTCTAGTCGGCCTCCTCGATCTTACAGGGTGTCAGATAGTGGCATTGCTACACGGCGTAAGAGGGGGCTTCTGACTTCGATAGATTGAACACATTCAATGATGAAACTTTAGAGGGTGGATTCTAGTTGAGTCAGCGCATTATAAAAACCTTGTCATGATCTCCCCGTCGCACACCAAAGGATGTGTGCTTATCCGGAGGCAATTTGAGATAATCATATCTTATGGGTAAAGTTGTACAATCTCTGCAGAGTGTGTAAAACTATTCGAATAGCCGTGCCCACAGTCATTGTGTGGGCAATGTGTGCTTTCACATGATAGATTTATGGTTTTGTTTTTACATGAGATATTTAAAATCTGGGATTGGTTAGAACTCTCATGTGTGCTCTAACTTATAACACCGGTCTAGGTTGCACTTCTCTAGTTAATTGCCTATGGCGTGTTGATAGGATATCTTTGAAGCTTATTTTTTTTCCTTTCGCTCTATTTTGTAAGTCTGTGAGGTCTTGTAACCTCATTTGTAATAAGTGGCTATAAGGCTGGTACTATTTATTATTGAAATAAAATATTGTTAGTTATGTAATCATCACCGTTCGACTGTATGCGCTAGTTTTGATCTGGGTCTACTGCGATAATACACAGAAGGTTCAAATTCACATATCCGATCCTGACAATAGTAAACATGGACAACAATATTCTCATTACATTGTGGTCTGCCATCACGAGTTGACACGTTGAAATTTATGGTTATTATGGTATGATGTGTTGGATCACTTGCCTAGAGTGATATTATGGGAACTGCTAGCTGAGGGCAAAGATGGGTGTGTAGTTTGGAGGTGACTGTGTGTATACACTACTCGGTGGTTACGAGCACAAATCTCCACTGAAAGGATGGTACATATAAGAAATTAACATATGCCATGAGAAAAGGCATAATTCCTACCCATCCACACTATGAATTAATCAAACTTAATGTAGATACTATATTAGTTTTATTTGTATTACCATGGGTAGGTTCGATGTTAGCGTGAACCATAGACCGGTCTATGCCATAGTATGACCTCTGGGAGTTGCGGAGTGGTTACCCGTACCTAGACCTGGTAAGGGACCCATTGTTGAGAGGGACCCACTCTGTACTAGGTAGTACTAATGTTGTGGTTCAGTGATGAATTCTATTATCTCGTCTTTGATCAAGTCGTGGATGTCAAGGGGTAAAGTTGGGCATTCTTTGCAAAGATTAAATCAAATCATTTCAAATGTATCATTCTTTCGGTTAATGGAGCTATGTTAAAAGGGTGATTCCTACATCAAGACATAAGGAGCATTGTTGGTTAAATTGTGGTAACTTAAATGAGATAACTTGTTAATAGATAACCCTCTTAACAAAACCTTCTTTATGAACTTGTTTTGATTTAAATCAAATGTTGAAAAATAAAGTTGTATGGGTACTAGTGATGATAGGTCCAAGACAAATCTTCCTTAACATACATTTCTCTTGAAATTCTCAGTTGCATTATATGACTTTATCACCGTGGCTTGTTAAATATGAATATACTTATTCATGCATATTTTGGTCCAGACGCTAAACGATATGAAGATAACATGCCAACAGATGACAAGTATTATGATGGTGAAGATCACACGTTCTAGGACGAGCCTACACTCAAACGTGGCCTGTGGTGTGGCCGCCTTTTCTCGTCTTTTGTCTATAATATATGTTAGAGTTAGTAATCTAGTTTAGTCGTATTCGAGTCAGTTTTGTTGTATTATATGTGTTCGAGTCGTGTACGAGTTTGTTTCCGCGTACGAGTCAGTTTTCGAGTCCATCTCGGAGTCGTAGTTGTATCCATGTCATAGATGTAGAGTTGGGTATAAAGGGTAGAGCAATGTAACGAGAGGGGTACGAAGCGATCGGTGTGATCAGACAAGAGGGAGAGAAATAAAGAAGAGAAGAATGAGTGGTTTTGGCTCCGGGAAATCAGAGGTGTTTGTGAAGCTGAAGACGTGGTCGTAAACGCTTTACGACTACGACGATCGAGTATTCAACGTGGTCGTAATCGAGTTATGGCTACTGTGATCAAGTCTACTATGTGGTCGAAGGATCATGGTCTGCAGTCGAAGTTTCGAGTTCTCGTAAACCGAAGTGGTCGTAGGTCGGTTATAAGAACATGCAGCGTAGTGTGAATGTGGTCGTAACTCTCGTCAGCAGAAGTTACGAGTATGTAGCGTGGTTGGAGCAAACACAAGTGGTCGTAACTTTCACATGGTCGTAGCCATCTGTTAAGTGGTCGTAAATCGACTTAGCGTGGTCGTAACGACTGCACAGTAGTCGAATCGCAACAAGTGGTATTAGAGCCTGTTGATTTCGGTGATTTCTGAAGATCATGGGTGATAAGGCGAAGGCCCAGGGTGGGCTAATCTCCCTCCAGTAGCCTTACTTGACAACCGACAATTACTCGGTGTGGGCAATAAAGATGAAGGCGAACATGCGCGCCCATAGAGTCTTGGGTGCAGTCGATCCGAAGGGGAAGGATCAGGAGGTGGATAACAAGGTGGATCATGCGACTTTGGCCATCATCTACCACTTGTAAGATCGAGGAGGCCGACTAGAGAGGGAGTGAATAGACGGTCTAAAAATTCTCTACAAATTTATGCTAATAGTTCAAGACCTTTTCTATTTGCCTAAACTAAGTATATAATGCGGAAGCATAAATCAATTTGGTTTAGCTCAAATAGTGCCTACAACAAGTAAATTCACCTAATTGCACCAAATTCTAACCTAGGTCAAAGCTTGCAATTTTAGGTATACAAGCAATCAATTTAATTCAATGAATGTAAATTGCTTGAATATAAATAGAGTACAAGAAAGCAAACCACAATTGAGGAAAGCAACGGCTTCTTTTTACCGTGGTGCTCGGAGAAATCGGAGGTGTTCGTGAAGCTGAAGACGTGGTCGTAAACGCTTTACGACCACGGCGATCGAGTCTTCAACGTGGTCGTAATCGAGTTACGACTACTGTGATCAAGTCTACTACGTGGTCGAAAGAGTAGGGTCTGCAGTCGAAGTTTCGAGTTCTCGTAAACCGGAGTAGTCGTAGCTCGGTTATGAGAACGTGTAGTGTAGTGTGAATGTGGTCGTAACTCTCGTCAGCAGAAGTTACGAGTACGTAGCGTGGTCGGAGCAAACACAAGTGGTCGTAACTACTCTGTGTGTGGTCGTAAGTTTCACGTGGTCGTAGCCATCTGTGAAGGGGACATAAATCGACTTAGCGTGGTCGTAACGCAACAATATAAGTAATGGAAGCCTTAAAACTCTGTAATTGATAGCTATGTCATATTTTATGTAAGATTCCTATTATAGTATTGTAATTGTAAATAGACTATTTATTAATCTACGTGTAACTAAAATTTTAGAAAGTTACGTGCATATAGAGATTCCTGATAAGTCCAGATGTCTTGACTGGTAAAGATGAATACAAGAGGCTTGTTACAGGGTGACGATGGACTAGAGACAAGGGTGGGGTTCGAGAGGAGGTTAGCGTGGGAGAGGGCGTGTGAGGATCAGTAGGGGGAGGCGGCCAGCGGGAGCGAGAGGTTGGTGATAGGATTGGGGCATGGCCGCATGAGGCCGAGAGGATAGCGAGATCAGCGTCAGGACGCTGATGACCTGGTCCCATGTGTCGGCGCTCGACTTCAACTCTTCAAGTGGAGCCAGAGGCAGACTCACTACCACCACTACCGACTGCAATATTTAATATAGTAAAGATTCGATCAGAAACTGACATTCACTTAAGAAAGAACGTATGCACCACGGCACCCTCCACCAACAAAGCAGCAGTCAGTTTACTCCGAACCGACCTCTGCAACTTCGAACCATGTGGTTGGAAAGGAATATATACTTCTCCCCATCAAGCAGTCAATCGAGCAACAGAACTAAGGCAAGATCGAAAGAAAGAAAGAATTTATGCTGCAGAGTTCACACGAGATTCCCTCAAGCTGCTGGATCGTCGTCGGCGAGAGAGAAACAATTACGTACCACTAGTAGTACGAACGTTCTTGGCTGGATTCTGTTAGGAGTGGAGAGCTGCCGAGCGCCAAATTCGGTCAGACTCGGCGAAAGCACGGGGGCCGAGAGAGTGACGACGAGTGGCCGACGCGTCCGAGACCGCACGCACGTTCTCTTGGCCGTCGTCGATGCTCGGTCACCCCAAAAATCCTCGCGAGCGGATTTCTGATTGGCCTCTGCGGCGAAAGCTATCTGAAAACAGAACAAAGGTAAGGATTCTTTTCGCGTCGCGGTTCGTGACCTCAATTCGTTTCCAGAAGGGGCATGGTCCCTTGCGTTCCTGAAAGAACCTGTTCGCCTACACTGACGTCGCACTAGTGCATATATGGAGATCTTCGTCGTTGACAAATTTGGAGTGGCCATTAGCTTTTGAACTACTGCTAATGTACATACTATATACTATAGTGTACCTAGGATGCTTGATGATCTCAAAAAGGAAAAAAAATGCTTGATAGACAAGTGGCCCATTAGTCAATTGGTACGAGAGATCTCAATTGGTAGGCCTGGCCCATAGTTAGCGGGCTGTGACAAAAACTAGGGTCCAGTTCTATGCTTATGTCTTATGATGTTCTTTGAATAAATAAATGAGATGATGTCTCCATCGTTATTTCAAAGTGATTTATGTGGACAACCTTTTTAAAGTGACTTATCAGCAGACGAAAAGAACCCACCTAGGAACCTAAGCATCTGTATTTAGGTAGTGCTCCAAACAGCTATGGGCTTCTGGCCTTTTGGCTTTTTTGGCACTGCAGTGGTTGAAAAGCATTGTAGCGATTGAAAATACACTGTAGCGGCAGTTAGCTTTTTCTGAGGTAATAAATTAAAAAAAATAAAAAGTTATATCATCACGGATAATGTAAAGTAATAAGGAGAAAAAAGATAAAAAGCTCAAAAGATTAAAAATGATAAAATTAAGAAGACGACACATTTTAAAAATCAGAAATAGAAGATGTTCGGAGCAGGATCTTAGCCCGTAAGCCCAATAGGCTTGTAAAAGGGTTTGCGCCCTTTAAAGTTCACCACAGCCAGAGAAATCCGATCTACAAAATTGGGCCGTGCAGTCGGCATGCAAGATTGCAAGCCTGGATGGAAAGGCGAATCCTAGCCGTGCGAGCGTCGAGATATTTCTTCTGCGGGCATGCACCAAGTCCACCGTCTGCCGCACCGTGCCGTCCGGCTAAACACGACCGTCGGCTGCGCATCCCATCCCCAAGTCTGGCAGGAGGCGCAAAACCCTCTCAACGGTCAGGCTCCTCCGTCGCCGTCGGTCGGCGCCATGGGCGGCACATCCAAGCTGATCTCATCCCTCCTGCTCACCTCCTACCCGCTCCGCCCCTCCGCCGCTGCCTTCGCGCTCTTCCTCTCCCCGCCCGCCGCGGCATCCCGCCGCCAACTCCTGCTCTCCTCCCCCTCTCCCCTCCGCACCCTCTCCAACTCCGCCGCCGCCGCGGCCTCATCCCTTCCGCACAGCTCCACCTCCGCCTCCGCAGCCCCCCCGCCACTCGCTCCTTTCCCCGAGTGGTCCCGCCTCATCGACCGCCTCGCGGCCGCCGGCTATGCCGCCCGCGCCCCCTACCCCGCCGATGAGCTCGCCCTCGCCTCCGGTTGCGATCTGTCGGCCGAGGCCGAGGTCGCTGTGTCATCCTGCCTCGCCTTCGCGCGCGACCGGCCCGACCTGCTCAGGTGAAGTGAATCACTTGACCATCTGACCGACTGCGTTTTGGCGTTGCTGATTAATTGGTTGTGACTGCAGGTCGCTGCCGAGGAAGGATGTGGAGGTTGTGGTGGCCAACGCGGCGCCGGCTCTGTTCAAGGACGCGGAGGCATCAGTGCAGCGGCTGCGGCAGTACATTGCTGGGGAAGACATCAATGTGAGTTCTTGCTCTTTCGTAAGTTGGTTGCATTGCTTATTGGGTGGTTGGGTACTTGGGTGTTGTAGAGTTTACTTCCATCTGGTCATCAGTCAACTAGATTATGATCTTGGTGATTTCAAGTTACTGCCTAAGTATGATCTATCGGATATATAGTGTTTGTTGGTTTTCACTAGCCTATATTGCCAGTGAGGCACTGAGACGTATAATCAGGAAGAACTAAACATGCCATTTGGTTCAGGGGCAATACCCGCCAATAACCACCCCAAAAAAGTTTTGCTAATATTCTCATTTATTTTCCGCTGCGCCTTTATTACACTTCTTGTTGTTCGTCAGATGGGCGAATGTACTTTAACACTAGTAGAAATGCCATATTTACTTCAGTTCCAACTTAAAGAGGGTTTCAATTCTACAACCACTGAGTCCATTACTATTTATTCATTGAGATAAGAAAGTATTGGCAAACACACTGAAGATGCGAAATTTTTTGCCAGGTAATTCAATCAGAGAGAGCTGAAACCGTTGATATTGTTCGGTACTTGTTAAGTTATGCATACAGTTCTTCAGACAGCTATTCAGTAGATAAGGAACTTACTGATTCAGCTGTGAGAAATATCTTGGCTAAGTTAGTAAGTTCTAGTGGACTTTCCCAAACCTCCACTTTTGTGGAATCAACAGCCGGGCAAAATTCTTTGAGTCAGCATGAGCATTTCTCTAGGCCTCCAGGACAAAATATTGAAATGAAGCGAGGTGACTGGATTTGCACAAGGTATGTTAGTTCTGGCTTTCTCATTTGTTGAATGAACAGTTGCATGCTACTTATAACTTATTGTCTTAGAGTGGGTTCTTTTGGACTTTTAGCTTGGTTTTCTATAGTAACTAGCTTTCAAACGAAATGTCTTTTTGAGGTGGGTCTACAAATCATTGTAGTAGGTATTATCCTGACTTCATCTATATAGGTCAAAATCGCACGCGAGTATCTCTTTTTCCGTACTATCTCTCGCGAACAGCTAGAATTAAAAAATTTAAGCCAAAAGCCACAGCCCAAAAGAACCCACTCTAATGCGTCAATCTACCAATTCTGTATTTAATCTTACTAGATGTGTTATAGCTAAAAATGTATTCAGATGTAGCAAAGTACCTTGCACAAAAGTGATGTTTCATTTGCACCCTGCCATTGTTATTACGCAAGCTTTTAACTTTTGAGTTGTTTTACCCTTATGTGCAGGTTTTCATCTACAATCTTAATCAACATTTAACTAAACATGATCAGCTATTGTGTTATTCTCATAATTTTGTTCAAAGAGCCACTTTAACCACAAATTATTTTTCTTGCTTGGATGCATTTGAGGTTGTTTGCTGCTGTTTTTTTTTAACCAATTATGAATTGTTTTACCCTCATGCGTTTTCCCGCAATGTTGAATGTAAATGTGCTTTGCAACCTGCAGATGTAGCTTCATGAACTTTGCAAGAAATGTGAGGTGCCTTGAGTGCAATGAGCATCGACCAAAGAAGATGTTCACTGGTGGAGAGTGGGAATGCCCTCAGTAAGACTCAACATGCTAACTTCTAAGATTTGTGATTTGAAATTCATTTATACTTCTTTGAGATAGCTGACTTTATTTTGTCCTTTTATAAGGTGTGAATTCTATAATTATGGGAGGAACATGTCATGCTTACGATGTGATTGCAAAAGACCAGGAACAATCCCACCAAATCCTGCATCTCCTAGTACTGGTTTAGGTGATGTGGCTCAACTTCTTAATGTAAGCAACGTTGGTAAATCTGAAATTGAGAGAAAACTTGCTGAAAATGATGAGAAGGCAGAAAGGTGGTTGAGCAAAGTATCTCAACTCGATGATTCTGCTGATTTAAGTAGTCTAGCAGCCGATGAGGATTTTCCTGAGATCATGCCTATGCGGAAGGGGATCAATAAATTTGTGGTTAGCACACGCAAGACACCATTGGAGAGAAGATTGGCAAATGCACAATACAGCAATAACAATAGCCCTCAAGCTTCGTCATCTGACTCCATGATTAGTCAGACTTTAGACAGGATACTTGGGCGTTCATCATCTTCAGCCCCAAACAGTCAATCTGGTAATGGAGGTGTAAATGCTGGGGCTCCCAAGAAATTAACAGACCATCTTGGTGACATCGATCCTGTTCCTTTTGTGCCACTATCTGCAGATCTGTTTGCTAAGCCACAGAATACAAATAATAATGGACAGACAGACAAGGATGCCCAAATAAATACAGAAGCTGGTTCTTCCACAGTGAATAGTTCAGTGGCCTCAACTGAGGGGAGAGATGGCAAGAAATCATTAGATACTGCTGAGAAATGGTCCAAGAAAGTTGCAGAGCTTGACAATGCAAAGGACCTTTCAAGTGCAATTTCTGATGAAGACTTTCCTGAGATTATGCCAATGAGGAAAGGCGAGAATCGATTTGTTATTAGTAAGAAGAAAGACCGCTCACTGATGTCACTGCAGTACAAAAGGCGCAGTGTGCTTGAGCAGGCTGACGATTCCAATTTTGTCCCTTTTGTTCCGTTCCCTCCTGGCTACTTTGCCAAGAAAGATAAGCCAGTGGAGATTGCTCCAGATACAGGAATAGTGTCAGGAGGTTCTCCATTAGCTGAGAAGCTGCCAGAAACAAATGCTTCTTCCAGAAATTTAGGAAATAACCAGAACACCTCACAGGTGATGGGCTGTCAGGAAAACAGCAACATGAATAATAAGAGCTGGAACAGAAATTACTCTCAGCAAAACTTGAGTACAGGTGGTTATGCTTATGGTGAAAGCAGCAACTATCAGCATCTGCCACCATCTCATGAGGTGAGTGGTCAGTCCAGTGGTACTTCAAATACCGGCACTTGGAATACAAACTACTCTCAGGTGAGCTTTAACGAGAGCGGATGTGGATCTACGGACAATGGGAGCAACAACTATTCTGCACAACCGCCGTATACATCAGGTTATAGCAACAATAACAATGCCCGTAGCAGTGGCAACAATAACGGCAACACTGCTTGGAGCAGCAACAGCAATTATAACAACAATGGTGCTTGGAGCGGCACCAATACCTATAACAACAGTACTTGGAGCAGCAGCAGCCGCTATGGTAACAATACTCGGAGTAGCAACGGCAGCTACGACAACAATGTTGCTTGGAGCAACAACAGCAACAATAATTGGAGTGGTTCATATTCAGATAAGAGCAGTGCCAGTAGCGGTAGTGCTTCCGCCAACCCTCATCAAGCAGCAGGCTACTCAAGTTATGGAGAAAGCTCAAACAGCGGTTATGCTGGGAAGAGTTTGGAAGGATCTGCTGTGAAGGATCCCGATCCTTTGGACATGTCTGAGGAAGCTAAGGCTGAGAGGTGGTTTAGGAGGGCATCACAGATAAAGGACATCTCCGAGCTTGCCAACATCCCTGACGAAGACTTCCCCGAGATAATGCCGATGAGGAAGGGGGTGAACAGATTCGTAGTTAGCAAGAGGAAGACACCACTGGAGAGGAGATTAACGTCTCCTCAGTACAGAAGGAATCTACCAATCGTAAGTTCTGAACCTGACAAAGATGCTAGCTGAAAACAGTCATGAAAATAAGCCAGCACCCGGAAATTCACTCCATAATAAGCCAGCACCCGGAAATTCACTTCGTGAAAATAGCCAAATACCCGAGGACAGTTTTCTGTATTGGTAAAATTTTGTTCTCAACCACAAAGGGGTTTGCTGGATTTCATTTGTTACATGTAGCATGTGTTGTACTTGAAAGTTGAAACCTTCTACGCTGAAACCAGGCATGACATTATCAAAGCTTATGGACTTGTCTGATTTTTCATATATACGTGCATTTTTTAAAAAGAAATGGCTCGTCGGATCCAAACACCATTTACGGTAGATTTATGCCCTTCATTCCTATTAAGATGTGAAAATGCCTTAGGGACGTGGTGTGAAAATGCCTTAGAGACGTGGTGATTGTGTGGCTAATTAATTTATTCAATATAATTTTTAGATCGAACAATATGTCTAATAAGTGGTGGAGAAGTACACGAGTACCAATTTTTAAAAATAAAGGAGACATTTAAAGCTGTACTAATTAGAAAGAAATTAAGTTTACGAGTCACACAATGAAACTTTGGGAACGAATTATTGAGTACCGTTTAAAAAGAGTGACTAGCGTGGTAAAAAATCAATTTGGTTTTATGCCTGTGAAGTCGATCATGAAGACTATTTTCTTGACATGAAGTTGATGGAGAGGTATATGAAGCAAAAGAAATATCTTCACTCGGTGTTTATTGACTTAGAGAAAGTTTATAGCAAAGTGCCAAGAAAGGTCATGTCTTGAGTGCTCCAAAGAACAGTTCCAACAAAATATGTTACCGTAATCAAGAATATGTATGGAGATATTGTGACTAACGTCAGAACATAAAGTAGCGATACTAATGACTTTTTTATTAAGATAGAATTACACCAATGGTCAACGTTGAACCACACATTTTTTCCCTAGTGATGGACGAGGTCACGCGGGACATACAAGAAGATATCTCTTGGTGTATGCTTTTCGCTGACGTTGTAGTGCTAATTGATGAGAGTAGTATATGTGTCGATATGAAACTGGAATTGCGGAGGAAGACTTTAGAATCAAAGGGTTTTAGACTTAGTATGAGACTTGCGATGCTATATGGAGCGAAATGCTAGGCGACTAAAGACAACATGTACAAAAAATAAGTGTAGCGGAGAGGATGTAGCGGTGGATCTGTGGTTACACAAGGTAAGATCGAATCCGTAATGATGATATATGTGATAGGATGTGGTATCATCAATTGAAGAGAAACTTGTACAATATCGGTTGAGATGGTTTAGATATTTCCAATGGAAGCCTTCTGAAGCATCGATACTTAGTAGAATTTTAAGACATACCGAAAACTAAGGTAGAGATCGACTAAGACTAACGTGGGAGGAATCAGTTAAAAGAGGCTTTACGGATTAGAATATATCTAAAAAGTTGGCTTTGGATAGAAGCACATGGAAGCTAGCACATACTGAAATTATGACATAAGAAAATATTTATAACCAGTGTTTTAGGCTCTCGATTTAGATAACAGGATGTAAGTCTTACGGTTTTAGTCTTATAGGTTTTATTAAAATGCTCTTGTTTGTTTAATCTTGAGAAAGTTTTATTTCTAATTTATTTCAACTTATTTAGGATAAAATACTTTATTGTTGCTGCGTAGATTTATGTCCTTTCGTTTGGAAAATTCAAAATATGCTTCGGAGTTCAGACCTCTTAAGTTTACTGCACATTATTTTTTTTCTTAAGTTGAGTTGGCCCTTTCTGCCGTTCACTAGTTTTTACAGGAGACGGCATCGAATTTGCCACAAAAACCAAAACGCGAGAAAGGAGAAAAACCTCAAAAAGAAAAAAAAAAAGAAAGAAAGAAAGAAAGAAAAAAGAAGCCGATCGAGTAATACTCGGTCTTGACCTGTGACCCGACGAGTGCGGCCCATTAGGCCGAAAATCCTCGTCCGGCCCACTTGCGAGGTCATCAAAACCCTAACCCAGCGTCAACACATCCTCCCCACTCCCCGCCGCCGCCGCCTCCTCGCTTCAAGGTAACCCTCCTTCTCTCCCTCTCGCTCTGCTGATCTGTCGTGTCCTCGTAGATTAATCCGTGCGGCCGTCGTTCCTCCTCCTACTGCGCGATAATTTCACCAGTTCGTCCGTTTGTTTTGCGAGTTCTTGTTGGTTTCGATCTGAGGTGAAGCAATTTTGTTTCTTGAATCGTAGGTGGGTTAACTCACCTTAGCTAGTTCGTTGGTTTTGCCTTTCTCTACGGTAGAAATGTGTTCATCCAAGCCCAAAAGGCTAGCTTACCATGCGACCTTTGTTATTCTGTGATATGGATGTATCCATGGCCTTAAGCGCAAGAAAATCTTCTAGGAGACGTGACTGTCTGTCTGCTGTACATGATCTCTTGCACAAGTACTCCGGCGCCATATGTAGCTGCAGCTGTGTAGTGGCCTAACCATTACTGTGCAAGATGGACATGGGTACACAGTTTGCAGCAGTGACTTCTTTGTGTTTCTGCTGCCAGTAGTTGCCCTATAATCACCCAATTTTGGGCTTCAGGTGGTTAGTGTTCCAGTGTATCAAGTGATGACAATTTGTTCTTTTTTTATTTATTTTGTTATTTTAGCCTTTTATGTTCATTTGAATCAGAGCACAAGTACTGAGGCACTATAGCCGTTTTGGTTGCATAGTAGCCTATTATTTTGGTGTGCAAGAGACACGGGAGCCCGCTTTGCAGCAGAGATGTAACTCAACTTTCTGCTGCCAGTAGTTGCCCTATAATCACCCAATTTTGGGCTTCAGGTGGTTAGTGTTCCAGTGTATCAAGTGATGACAATTTGTTCTTTTTTATTTATTTTGTTATTTTAGCCTTTTATGTTCATTTGAATCAGAGCACAAGTACTGAGGCACTATAGCCGTTTTAGTTGCATAGTAGCCTATTATTTCGGTGTGCAAGAGACACGGGAGCCCGCTTTGCAGCAGAGATGTAACTCAACTTTCTGCTGCCAGTAGTTACCCGATATCACACATTTCAGTGCTGACCTAGGATAATGATTCAGTGTAACCTGTGAGTTGTGACTGCAACTAGTCAGCTTTGTTTTGGTCATCTACTCGTTCCAACAATTCTAGCACAAGTACCCAGGTGCTATGGCCTTTGTGATTGGATAGTAGCCTAACCTATAACGTGTGAAATAGAACTGGGTATCTGTGTTGTAACGCAAACTATTTTGTGTTTCTGCTGCCTGTAAAGGCCCTATATTTGCATTTCAAGTAGTTACTCTATTGTCTTGATTCCTTTTATGTGCTTATATTGTCGAATGTGCTTATGTGTTTTCACATCCTTGTCTAAAGTCTTTAATAGTTGCTCAAGTTTATTCTGTTGTCTTTTTCTTGTGGAATTCCGGCAGGAGTTTGTGAAAGCTTTGTAAAGCTGCCAAGATGGTTCTGAAGTAAGTTAATCTCTGTGCTTTGTTGCAATGTATTGTTGATAGATTTTGTTAATTAACCGCCTCTATTTTGTACTTAGTTGATATTAATGATACCGTAAGTGCAATTTCACCACGATTGTGCTCAAAGTTCAAAGTGTTGTTTCCTTGGTTTTGCAGGACTGAACTTTGCCGCTTTAGTGGCCAGAAGATATATCCAGGGAAGGGTATCAGGTTCATTCGTGCTGATTCACAGGTGACCTTCCTAATGTGTTGAGGGTCATTAATATGAGTAAGCTTAGAAATTTACTCTAATAAATTCAGATATTTTCTCCTGCAGGTTTTCCTTTTTGCCAACTCAAAATGCAAGCGCTACTTCCACAACCGCCTGAAGCCTGCAAAGCTTACCTGGACAGCTATGTACAGGAAGCAGCACAAGAAGGTATGACATTTTGATTGCCAAATTCTTCATTCATGCATGTAGCATTCTCCAATCTCCATGCATGCAATCACTGGATTATCCTATTTTGTACTTCTGAAATATTGTTCACATGTTAGTTGAGTTGAGATGGCGTGCATGAGCTCAGTTGTTGCGGTGGTTCAAGTACAATAACTAAGTTCCATTGGTCGCATAATCAGTATTTTTAGATACCTCTGGCATTTATTGTAGGGAAATTTCCCCCCATGTTTTTATATGGCACTAGCATACATTTGTATATAATGGCCAAGTTGAGATCAAACTATCTGTTTGCTAGTGTGTGGAGATGTGTTGTTTGGTTCTTTATAAATAATATGGGGTGCTTCGTGCATACAATGGCTATGCTAACATGCTTGTATCTATTTGTGCATTTATGCATCTCAATATCTACTGTCATATTCATCCCTCTTGTAATCTTGAGCCCCATGCTATACAGTTGGCTGAGTTAGCTGCAGCAACCGACTAGTATTTTATTCAGGTTTACATTCTTCATTCATTTCTGTCATGTTTTGTTGTAATATTTCTTACTAGGCTGTTTCTCAATGTGTCAATGCAGGACATACATGCTGAAGCTGTCAAGAAGAGGCGTCGCACCACCAAGAAGCCATACTCACGGTCAATTGTTGGTGCCACTCTGGAAGTTATTCAAAAGAAGAGGAGCGAGAAGCCTGAAGTCCGTGATGCTGCTAGAGAAGCGGCTCTTCGGTACATTTTCCACCTTTCTATAGAGCTGTAGCTGTTTGTATCAGCATTGCTTTTGTTTATAAATTTCTGTTATTTTTTCAACCTGGAATCATCTATATTGGTATAGCTGTTGCACAGATTTGTGAAATCTTCTAATAGCTGTTGCTTCTTCCATATTGGCTGATATTATTGTTTTCTTCTCAACCATTTTCGTTGAATGATTCTGAATTTGATTCAAACTAAGAACCGTCTTTGACATGTTTACATTTGCAGTGAGATCAAAGAGCGCATAAAGAAAACGAAGGATGAGAAAAAGGCAAAGAAGGCGGAGGTGGCAAAATCTCAGAAGACACAAGCCAAGGGTGCTGCACACAAGGGTCCTAAAGGCCCAAAGATTGGCGGCGGTGGTGGGAAGCGCTGAAAGTTAATTGCATCATAGAGATAGGGTGGTTCTGCTGGCTAGCCTTGTTTCCGATCGTGTCATAGACCTTTGTCAAGTTAGCCTGCCGTCTTGAATTTTCACCTTTTCTGTGAGGTTGAATGTCTTGAATGTTTCGGATTATTTCGCGAGTTGATCTATAATGGTACTTATGTTGGCTGTTTTCAATTCGTAAGCTTTCTCATGACGAAAATCCGGAACCGGAGGGAAAACCGGCTGGTTATTGGAAAACTTGGAAAAAAATCGGATGAAATTCGTGAATCAAATTTTGAATTTAGATGGTTTGAAAACCGGTAATCATGTTGGCAACTGGAAAACTGCTAAAAAACTAGAAAAGTTGCTAAAGAAGAGAAAAATCGTTAAAAACCGGAAAACTCAAGTTAGGAGTACAATAATTGATGTATATTTAGTTTATATAATACATAATCTAGCTAAAAAAGTCTAAATCAACTTAAGACATATTTTACAGTCATAAATTTAAATTCACATCGAAAAAATTTTGATTGGCTTTTAAATCTGGTACCCACCGGTTTTTCGATTACGGATGATTACTGATCGGTATCCCGCTGGTTTTTCTGTCCTGCTCATGACCATTTGTCCATTAGGATGGATTGCCCAAATGTAGGCAAACGCAACCTCATTATGTTTATGAGAAGCAAATTAATTTGCCATGCGTTTCTTGGTTCAACCGATCATTGTATTCACATGTTGGAAGCATCTTGTGACACCATCCAATGGTATTTGCTATCGCAGTTTGCTCAAGCCTCAAAAATGTCACCGGAACATTATTTTATCGTAATGGCTCACGAAATATCTTAAAATCTGTCAGAAGCACTGAGAAAATTCGGCCTGATAATGAATATTGTGAACATCGTATGCCAGTCGCAAAAATTTCATAAATCCTGTAAGGAACATTGACAAAACTGGGCCTGATAATGTAGACTATAATTCACATCGATATGAAATAATGATGTAATATCTTTTTCGATCAAGGGCCTAAGTATTACTCGAGCTAGCTGGGTCAACACGCAAAACGACACTGCAAGCGAGTAATTTCCTCACATAAGCCATCCACTGCCTGATCTTCACGGCATCGCTCCATCTATCAGCACTCGCATATGTATTGCTTAACAGCGTGTAATTTCCGCTGTTACTGGGGTCCAACTCATTGAGCTTCTTGGTGACCACCTCGGCAAGATCTTGATTTTTTTACACTTTTAGCCTCATGTCGTTTAACCGTTTGACGATTTCGGCTAGTCATCCAATCGTTGGGCGACACAAAGCAAGTCGCCCAATCGTTACGCGAGTAGTTCATGTTGTCCACCTGTTGAGCAATTTTACATAATCATCTAATTGTTGTATTATTTTGATGGAAATAATTGTGTGTGTGGAGGGGCAGGGTAAATGGGATTTTCGATAGGTATTACATTTAAGAAATCTTCTTTGTAGTTTTTTTTTAAATAAAAGGATAGACAATATGGTTTGATGTATTTGTAATTTTCATACATTATGAATGGTTTGAAGCATATTAGTCACAATAATATTTTCGATTGTTGTACGTTATTGTAGTACGGAAAACTTCTGAAGAAATTTATGAAGACGATCGAGATAGCAATGATTCGTAAGTAGGAACGTAAGTGTTATTACGATGCAATAGATAATTTGTACATGGAGGAACACAAAGCAAAATACGTACATAACCAAAAAAGTATACATAGCAGGAGGAAGATCCACCACTGGCCACCAGCTACACCACTCGCAACACCTTCTCCGTCGTCGCCACGTCTCACCCACCGTTCGTGGCCGCCTGTACAGCCTCGTTTGGGATTCCTCAGCGCGGGGTGTCGGGGTTTGGCCCTGGACGGTGTGAAGCGGTCAGGAGGCCTGCTAACCGGTGCTCTCAACGCCTTGGAGGTCGATCAGATCCGTGGTCACAGAGGAATTGGGGCACCTTCTTGGTGTGACCGGATCCTCTGCCAAGTACTCGCTCATGTCCCCTGGGAGATCCTCGTGGGGGATAGATGAACTTCTGGTCGGTGTGTCGTTCCTGCAGGATAGGTATGGTTTATTCGTGCAATATATCGACGTGAAAAAATCTTAAAAGACGAAATGTACCTTCCAAATGGGTCATAGCCTCCAGCCAACTGTTGTGCCTGCCGGACCCGCCCTGCCCAAACAACATGGGCGGGCCTGCCAATGCCAGGTAGGGGTCCACGTATGATGACGGCGGCGGTGTGTAGGCAGGTGCTCACTCTGACCCTCCGGCCTAACCCGGCGGCGGCGGTGTCTGTGCCGGGGGAGGGGGAGGCACATGGCCACGCTGAACCTCCAGGCTGGTTAGGCGTCGGCGATACCCATGCACGTGGCCCTCCAGAGCCTTCTGCCTGAGCTGCAGGACGTGGTGGCCTCGCTGTGCGCGTCGACGTGGCCACCTCCGGGAGTGTCCCGCATGATGTGAGGGCGAGGACACGCTTCGCCCAGTTGTAGACCTGATGGGAAAGGCCCAGCAGCTCATCGCATGTCACCTCCAAACCGCGAGCGACCCTGTCCACGACCGACCCGATGACCCCACAATGTCAGCGATGATGTCCATCTATAAGAAATACATGAAATCGTCAAAAAGAGTAATTGTGCTAACTGTACCCTAAAACTGTCAAACACGAGGGTACGTACCGTGAGCACCAAGTTCTTCGCTACGTGTACAAGGTATGCGTCGGTCGGTGCTGGTACGTTAGTGGGGGGAGGGTTAATGACACGCACCAGCTTGGTGCATGTCTGCGGACTGTACCAGCATAGGTACTCAACATACGAGTTGGGGTCATACGCGGTGTCTAGCTGCACGAAGTCCTGGAGTGCCTCCCCCACTCGTCCACCCACTGCGCCATATTCGCGGCCCAGACCGTCCCACTCCTATTGTGCCTACGAAATGTATAATTGTAATTAGAAGGCATCGTAACAAAACTGAGAAAAATTATACGGACATGTGTTCTATGTAACTCACGCGTGGACCGAGTCGGGCACCCGACGCCCGATGGGGACTGGAATAGCCTGGCAAAGACTGAACTGACGCATTACCCTGTGCACCGTGTAGTCCTCGACGAACATGCCAAAGACGAGCTTCTTTCGCATGAGCCAGTACGCCTGGTCGCGCAAACACAGCGATGAGAGGCCGTCGGGAGCACGGTCCACCATCTGCTGAGCAGAGTATGGCTCCCAAAGCACGTCCTCAGCGATGAGGCGTTCCAGGTACTCGACAAAGTGGCCGTATGCACGGGTGACCTGGAGGTGTGCAAACTATGCCTACGAGCCAGAATAGTGGTTGTAGAGTATGACCTGCAATGTACGTATATTAAAGACTCATAAGAGTACGTACCCATCTACGGCACCAATGGGAACCTACGGTAGGCCGGTCCACAACGCCTCTGTGGTACATATCTGTGTGGTACGGACCGTTGTCGGGCAACATCGGCCGTCCTAGGGGGAAGCGCTCGAACGACCATAGCTGGAGCAGGAGGGGGTAGCCTGTGAGGGCAGGGGTTGTCCCTGCCCTGTAGCAAGCATCGCACAGGTCGCGATACGTCGCGGCAAGTACGATTGATCCCTAGCTGTAGTGCACCTCGTCCCTGTCGGCAATGGCCCTTACATATCGAACGAGACGGGCATCGACGGAGTCACCGTGGCTGCTGGTAAACAGTACCCAGCTGAACAGCCATAGCAAGTACGCCTCGAGGTGCCACGACACCTGGTACTCATTGGCGTCCGGGTACATCCGCTCGACTTGTGCACAAACGAAAAATTAGTAAGTTCGTCATATATCAAAGATATTGCATCGCTAAATAGGGAAACTAAACAACATACGTACCTGAAACTGCAAAAGCCACCGCATGGGGGGCCATGCTTCTATTGGGCAGCAAAGACGTAGTACGCTGCCGCGGCCTTTGTCGGAAGAGCCCCGTGAAACCTGTCTGGAAGATCATCGCGCCAGTTGGCAGACGCATTCTCCGGGAAGACAACCTCTCCCGCGATAGGCAGGCCGAGCAGCATGTCATGATGTCCTGCGGAGTGGGGCTATCTCCCCGAATGGGAGGTGGAAGGTGTGTGTCTCAGGCCGCCACCTGTCCATTAGAGCTGCCGGCAATGACCGGTAGAACAGGAACCGTCATGACCGCTCCTGGACCTCCCCGGCCTCCTCGACTGGAGTGACTTCCTTGTCGATGGCCTCTACCATCCACGCGAGAGGTAGAAGGCCAGCATCGCTCAGCCTACAAAACACGAAGAAGTTAGTATATAGCGCAAATATCGTAAAAAGACGTGACATAGTTTGTACCCAAATTTGTTCCTCCAGCATGGGTCTAGTCTCCAAGCCCATCGGGCTGTCCGTGTACGGACCACCGCTAACTCGGTCTCCCCGCCCCCACTCTCGGGTTGCGTGACATGACGTCTCGCGCGGTGTTACGCGTCGATGCGCTGGTCCAATAAGCCAAAAGACCAGTCCGAACCGCCAACATCACGAGCCATATCTACAAATGGACATAACAGATATAAGTGACTAACAAAATTTTATTTAGTCATTTGTGAATTTTTACAACTCAAATGCTATTATAATCGTCGCATACTATTTTAAATCGGTGTGGCCTATTCTAATAATCACAAACAGTTTTAAATCTTCTGATGTCTATTAAGTATACTAATTACGGGGTTTGTACAATTTATAAGCAATTGACAAAATGTTATTTTAGTCATTTTTTAATTTTTACAACTCAACTGCTATTTAAATCGTTGCGTGAAGTTTTAAGCGCTAGGCGTAATCTTAAATCGTTGCGTACTATTTTAAATCGGCGTGTTCTATTTTAATCATGACAGACAATTTTAAATCTTTCAATGCCTATTAAGAATACTAATTATTGGGTTTCTACAATTTACAAGTGATTAACAAAATTTTATTTTAGTCATTTGTGAATTTTTACAACTCAAATGCTATTTTAATTGTTGTGTACTATTTTAAATCGGTGTGTCCTATTCTAATCGTCACAAACAGTTTTAAATCTTTCGATGCCTATTAAAAATACTAATTACGGGGTTTGTACAATCTATAAGCGAATGATAAAATTTTGTTTTAGTCATTTTTGAATTTTTACAACTCAAATGCTATTTAAATCGCAGCGTACAATTTTAGTCGCTATGCGTAATTTTAAATCGGCGCGTCCTATTCTAATCATCACGAACAGTTTTAAATTTTTCGATGCCTACTAAGAATACTAATTGTGGGCTTTCTATAATTTATAAGTGACTGGCAAAATTAACCGCACCTTCAAATGCACAACAGAGCGATCTAAACGACAATATAATTATTATCAACTAAATTACCATTAGTTTTTAAACTAAAAATTCAATAAATACAATTGCTATCCTACCATATTTTAAAAATAATTAGACAAAAAATACAGAAAACTCACCGTCGTCGATGCGCAGACTCCTACTCATCTCTTCCCCTCCCTCTCTTCCTCCTCTTCCTCCTCTCCTCCTCCCCTTATCTTCCTTCTCCCCACCTCTTTCTTTTCTTTCCTCTCCTTCTTCCCTCTCTCTCTCTTCTCCCTTTCTCCCCCTTCTTTCTTCTTTCATGCGCTCAGCCGAATGGAGAGAAGCTGGCCATACGGGGGTAAATACCCCTTGTCACCCAACGGTTGGGTGACTAGGGGTAAAGTCGCCCAACCGTTGGGCGACTTAGCCTTATGTCGCCCAATAATTAGGCGACTAACCGAAATCGCTCAACGGTTGAGTGACATAAGGCCAAAAGTGTAAAAAAAATTTACAGATATATTTTTGTAATTCTGAATTAAAAAATGATTATTTTAAAAAATACCTCTCAACAGTATCCTATAAACAACAGGGTCAGGGGTTATGGGCATCTCAGTGATGAATTTCAATGCCTTCTCCAGCTGACCGGCACGACTGAGATCAACAACACAACCGTAATGCTTCATTTGTGGTTCTAAGTCGTGAAATGCTTTCATGCTTTCAAAGTAGCCAAGCCCTTCCTCGACAAGCTTCGTGTCAGCGCAAGCAATCAGTACACCAAGGAAAGGAACTCCATTCCATCTGAAACCTTCAGCGAGCATAGCATGAAAAACATTCAAAGCATACTCTTCAAAGCCATTGTTTACTAGTCCTATTATGATTTGAGTTCCATGACAAGGCGTCCTTCTCTTTCATTTCTTTGAACACTTGTAAATTGTAATGCTTCCTTGGTACTCCCACACTTATATATGTCAATCAGGGAATTCTCCATAATGATGTCAGCTTTGATCTGTCAATCAGGGAATTCTCCATAATGATGTCAGCTTTGATCTTGTTTCTCCTCACATAGTCATGAATTCACTTACCAAGATCAAGTGCACTCAGGTGTGCGCAAGCAGAAAGTACACTGGCAATCACAATGGCATCTGGTTTCATCTTGGCTCTCTGTATCTGCCTGAAGTGCTCCAAAGCATCAGAGAAGTGACTAGCCTGTGAATATCCAGATATCATAGAACTCCATGAAATCAAATCTTGGTTAGGAATTTGATTGAATATTTTGCTCGCTGAAACCAGATCTCCTCCTTTTGCATATGTGGTGATCATTGCATTCAGTGTCCCAATGATCCTATCCTTCATGTTAAAGAACACCTTTTCAGCCGATTGAAGCCGACAGTAATCTATCAAAGTATTGCCCAAAGTAAATATCCACCTCAATGCAGTAATCCTCTATGTACCTAACCAAGCAATCTGCCATGCTCCAATATTCTAGACGAGTGCATGCAGAAACAACCTTGACCATAGTAACCTTCTCAGCTTTCACTCCTTCATTCTGCATTAACTTGAATAATGTCACAACCTCTTTTAATCTGTTGCATTTGCTATATCCACAGATCAACGAATTCCAGGATACCACATCCTTAACTAGCATCTCATAAAAAATAGATCTTGCACAGCACAAATCACCACAAACATCATATAGATGAATCAACGAATTGGCAAAGAAGACATCAGGAAGAAACCCAAGTTTCAATACACGGTTGTGCATCTGTTCCCCTTCCTTGAGAGCACTAATTATTGCACAAGCCTTAACCACGAACGAAAATGTCAGGTTGTCTGGCTTCATACCTTTTCCATGAGCCTTCTTGTAGAAAGCAATGGCATCTTCTGGTGTATCACTTTGAGCAAGCCCCCTGAGTATGATATTCCGAAGAAAAGTTGTTGGTGCTTCAATCTGCTCAAATACTTTATAAGCAAAAACAAAATCTGGTTGTAGAATAGCATAAGATCTGAGAATCTTAGACATTGCATATTGGCAATTGTGCAGCCCAGAAACAATGAGATAGGAATGAAGCTTCTTTATGGCTTCCATCGTTACCATGTTGAAAGAGAACTAAAATTTTCCATCTGCCTCCTGCAAGGGATTAACAATATAAGTAAAGAAGCAACAAAAAACAATACTATTACTGTGAATTAGTCTTTTTGAAGGTGGAGCAAATGAACAATACAGCATACTGTTGAGGCTTATTAACAACTTACGGAAAGAAGCGAGCATGATGATAGTGCATAAGGAGATGGTGGTGTTTAAATATAGAGGTCATATCATTCATGACAATCAATTTAACAGCCAAGAACAAAAAAAATGAGTTCTTAATTATGTTAACTTTGCATGGAAGGTAAAACTTAAAAGAATGCAATGAACCCACCATTAAGCTGAGAGAATTTATCGCAGTTGGCATAATACTGGGAGAGAATTCTAATGTTGCAATAAGAACTCTTGAAACTGAGAGCTTCCTCCCAAGATTTGGTTCTTATCACACAGACCAACAAATGTTAACTACTGACACTCACCAACCAAAGCAAGCACAGGAACCTTAACAGCATTCCTCTCATCTACCAGCTTTTGTGCTCTTTTGGCATCACTAAACCTACCAGGCTCAGTAAGCATACTGGAAACTACTGCAAAATCACCTCCAGATTCTCTTTCTACATCTTCTTCATCGCCCTCTCCCCCATCTCTACTTCTCCATACTTACTGCAACAACCCAACAGTGTCATCCATACAACTACATTAACCTCCATAGGCAAACCACCTATTATTTGTTCGGCCTCACACAACCATCCAGCCCTACCTAGCATGTCTATGAGACACGCAAAATGCTTGACCTCTGGATTTATATTGTATTCATAAACCATGCTTTTGAAAAACGCTACCCCTTGCTCCACCAGCCCTCCATGGCTATAAGCATTGAGAACACTCAAGGTGATTCTGTTGGGCCTAATTCGAGCTCTTCTCATCTCTGCAAACAGTTGAACTGCTACAATTGACAACCCGTGCATTGCAAAACCTGATATTATTGATGTCCACGACACCAAGTTTCTCCTGTCCAGCATTTCATCGAACACCTTTAGCGAGCTCTGGATAGACCCAATCTTGGCATACAAGTCTATGAGTGAATTCCCAACCCGGACATCTGACACAAAAAACCCCTTCTTCTCACAATAGGCATGCAGCGTCTCGCCCATAAGAATCCTTCCAAAACTAGATACTGCAGGAACAACTGCTAACATGGTTATCTCGCTTGGGCTAATGCCTTCTGCCATCATGCAGCGGAAAAGAGCAACAGCCTCCACAGAATGACAAGAACGTATACCCATCTATCAGTCCGGTCCACGAGACAACATTCCTACAAGGCATCCTCTCAAAGAGAAGCCTCGCATACTCAACCTCACCCCATCCAGCAAAGCCAGTGATCATCACATTCCAAGACACCACATTCTTCATCGGCATTTCATCGAACGCCGTCCAGGCATCCACCAGGCGCCCACACACAACGTACACATAGACAAGGGCAGTATGCACGTAGGCGTGAAACTCAAACCCCTTCCGAACCACAAGCCCGTGGAGCTTCCAAACTCAAACACCTGGTGGGCAACGAGCTGGGAGTGGACTTGGAGGAGCGGGCGCCTCTTGCCCTGGTGCTTCAGGAGGAAGGGCGACTAGGCTGTGGAAGTGAGGAGTGGTGGTGGCATGGAAGGGCGGGCTTCTTTGCTTCCAGGAGTGAGGAAAGAGCCGAGCCATTGCCCCCGCGAAATAATAATCAAAGTAGTCGAGGAAGAGGCATCTCACGCGGCCGGATGATCGCACCAGATGGTCGTGCGGTCGGCGGGCACACAAGAGGGCCAAAAAGAGAATTTTACGGAAGAAAAGCTAAAGAGGAAATTTACCTACCACAGGACTAGAAGCCTGAAAATGACCAGGTTTCACGAGGCAACTCTCCGTCTCCACACTCCACCCGATTCCTGCCTCCATGTTGCGCAGAGTCCTCGCGAGAGCACTTCCAGATTCCCCAAACCACCGAGCCCTCTCCTCCTCCTCAAAGCCTCGCCTCACCGGTCGGCGGCCACGGCGACGGACAGGATGACCCCTTCTCCCCGGACTACCAGCATTTTCCGCCCGAGGGCTCCCACGCAGACGCCGAGCGGGCCAGGGGCCTCCTGGAGCGGTGCGGTGCCGCGGCCTCCGAGCCGCTTGTGGTGGTCGCGCTCGCGCGCTTCCGCAACAGCTGCGCCGCCGCTCACGCCGCGTTCCGGTGGGCCGCGGCGCAGCCAGGGTACGCGCCCGAGCGGCGCGTGCGCCACTCCATGCTCGCCATCCTCTCCAAGCACCGCCGCTTCGACGACGCCCGCGCACTGCTCAACGAAATGCGCTGCGCGTCGCTCACGTCCCCAGCCGCCGTGCTCTTCCTCGTCCGGCGCCACTGCGCCGCGCGCAACGTCGCCGCGTTCCGCGCGCTCCCGAGCTTTGGTTTCCGGCCTGGCATAGCCATGCCCCACGGCCTCCTGAGCGCGCTTTGCCGGTACAACAACGTGCAGAACGCGGAGCACCTGCTGTTGTCCAGCGAGGAGTTCCCCTTTCGAGACCAAGAGCTTTAACATTGTGCTCAATGGGTGGTGCAACATGGTCTGCAGCGTGAGGGAAGTGAAGAGGTTTTGGAATGCAATGGAGGTTAAGGGTAATGAGAGGGGCGTTGTATCATATGGGAGCATGATTTCGTTCTTCTCGAAAGCCGGGAGCTTGGACACAGTCATGAAGCTTTTTAACCGCATGAAAGAGGCTGGCATTGTGCCAGACCGGAAAGTATACAATGCAGTTGTGTATGCACTCGCCAAGGGCAGGTGTGTGGATAAGGCAAAGGCACTTGTCCAGAGTATGGAGAAGGGGTTGCCCCGGACACGGCTACTTACAACTCCCTTATTAGTCCTTTTTGCAAGGCTCATCAGGTTCAGGAGGCAAATGAAATGTTTGATGAGATGTTAGGGGTGGGGCTATTGTCATCAGTGAGGACATTCCATGCATTGTTTGATGTGGCTAAGAGCTCCGTTGTGGTGTTTGATCTGTTGGATAAGATGAAGGCACTGCGCTGTGAGCCAGAGATGGACGCATTATGTTGATCAGGAACTTCTGTCGGTGGAGGCATCTTGACAGTGTGGAGAAACTGTGGAGCACAATGCCTGCGAATGGGCTGAGCCCTGATCGCAGTGCATACATTGTGTTGATACATGGATTGTTCTTGAATGGGAGGCTAGAGGAGGCAGCAAAGTATTATGAAGAGATGAAAGCCAAGGGCTTTTCACCAGAGCAGGAGACTGAATCAATGATTCAGGCGTGGCTCAGGCAGAGCTTGCCAAGCAGTCAACTTCTGTTGGTTCAAGGAGTGGTTCTGTGTCTCTCAGGCTAAGTCCTAGAAAGCGATAAAATTGAGGTTGCCCTTAAAAGTGATATATGGAAAAAAATGCAGCATGAGAAGAGGTGTTTTTTTGGTTCTTCCTGAAAAACTGCTAGAAATTCTGAGGAGAGTTTTTTTATTCAGAAACAAGAGGCTGATTATTGTATGCTTGGCCCATTTATCTATATTCTCACTAGATTGGTAGGTTGGAGATAGCAGATGCAACATATGTTTAACCTGTTTAAACTTAGGTAGGCATCGCTTGCTGTATTCCTTCTTTTTTAGATTGTAGTTTGTACTGATTACATGTTCACTGTTAGATATAATCTTGACATATTTTTCATAGTGAGCAGGAAGGATTGGGTCATCAGCGAAGGATCCGGTCATTAGCGAAGGATCCGGTCATTAGCGAAGGATCCGGTCTTTTTCCTGACTAATTCATGCATGTAACGAATATTTAGTTGTCAGCTAATAAGAGTATAAATAGAGGGCCTCAGTTCCATTGAGGCAGTGCGCTCTGCACCATTCATTTCTCTTCCTCACTGTCTTCCTCTCGTTATTATCTCTTTCTTCAGTTCTTTATTCACTTCCGCAGTGGGAGCGTGAGTTCCTGAGTGTGTGAACAGAGAGAGCTGAAGATAATCAGAGCGTGCAGTCCAGTATCAAATTCTAACAATTGGTATCAGAGCCATGTCAAGGAAAGGTGCGTACACGCTGCCGGGCCGCCGCGGCAACGGCGTCGACGGTGACCATGGTGGCCGCGAGATGGTGGTGCAGCATGTGAGGGAGGCGGGGGTGACTGTGCGTTACCCCGTACTCACGAGCAGCAACTACTTCGAGTGGTCACTCTTGATGAAGGTAAACATGCAGGCTCAAGGCGTTTGGAATGCTGTCGATCCTGGCGGCGCGGAGTACCGGATCGATAGGATGGCGTTGTCAGCCATCCTCCAAGCGGTGCCGCCGGAGATGCTGGCGGCGTTGGCGACAAAGGAGTCCGCAAAGGAGGCATGGGAGACTGTGCGCACGATGCGCATGGGCGTTGAGCGCGTGCGCGAGGCAAAGCGCGATCCCTACGCAGGAGTTCGGTGATCCGCATGAAGGAAGGCGAGTCTGTGGATGACTTCTCCATGCGGCTGATGGGCCTCATCAACAACATTCGTACCTTGGGCGGCATAATGGAAGAGGAGATGGTGGTCAAGAAGTTTCTTCGTGTGGTTCCCTCCAAGTACACTCAAGTGGCCATCTCCATCGAGCAACTGATCGATTTGAAGACGTTGTCCATTGAGGAGCTCACCGGTCGTCTCAAATCCGTGGAAGAGAGGTATGGGATTGATAACAATGAAACTGAATTAAGTGGCCGCTTGTTGCTCACGGAGGAGCAGTGGAAGGAACGCATGAAGAGTAAGAAGAAGAAAGGCACTTTTGACAAGGCAAAAGTGCGTTGCTACAACTGCCAAGAGTATGGGCATTACTCTTGGGAAAAGAAATGTGCCGATCCAAAGGCTCTTCTTGCTATGGCGGACGCCGACAATGAACCGACACTACTTTGAAGCCCGATGAATAAGTGTTCCAATAATGACAACAAGATTAATCTTGTTATCCTAGTGTCTTTTCATGTTTAATTTAATTGTATTGCATGTTGCCGATTCAGTGTAATAGGCTTAGTTCAAGTTTGTTGAAGCGTGTAGCATGGTAAAGTGGCCAGATCGATAGTGCGTAGTGAGTTGATCAGCAGCCAGGAGATGAGTGCACGTATGGGTTACTAGAACTAGCCAAAGCAATATTGTCAAGATTAGGAGGGAAAATGTTAGATATAATCTTGACATATTTTTCATAGTGAGCAGGAAGGATTGGGTCATCAGCGAAGGATCCGGTCATTAGCGAAGGATCCGGTCATTAGCGAAGGATCCGGTCTTTTTCCTGACTAATTCATGCATGTAACGAATATTTAGTTGTCAGCTAATAAGAGTATAAATAGAGGGCCTCAGTTCCATTGAGGCAGTGCGCTCTGCACCATTCATTTCTCTTCCTCACTGTCTTCCTCACGTTATTATCTCTTTCTTCAGTTCTTTATTCACTTCCGCAGTGGGAGCGTGAGTTCCTGAGTGTGTGAACAGAGAGAGCTGAAGATAATCAGAGCGTGCAGTCCAGTATCAAATTCTAACATTCACTTATTGGTGCACAAAGTATAATCAGTTTAGTTTGCACCATATTCATACTTCCTCTCATTTCATATGGTTTGAAACTCAATATTGTTGCTTATGTAGTTATGTTCAATATTAGCATGTTTCAATTTCAGCAATTCCATTGTATACAGTCTACTGGCATATTCTCATATAACCATTTAGTGACCACTGATCTCATTGCTGAATCTACAGTTGTGTGCCAATTTATGTTATACTGTTCTTGATGAGTCGCCACCATATGCTATTTTTCTTGTCAGGGAGTCATTGCAACCTTTCTGATAGTATTACTTTAGTGCATGTGCATACGAAGAACCTGACTACAAGAGCCATTGGATTTGAAGCTGGGATGGGTTGCCGCCAGCATGCTAGCAATCAATGCATCAGTTTATTCTGAGGTGAGAGCTTACCTGAACTTCAGATAAATCTAATTTGTTGGTTGCTTTTTTCTCTGCTATCTAGTGGCTTCGATCATACTAATGATAATATGGTATGAGTCAAAACAGCTTATCCTTGCATGATCTGAAGACCTTTCAATAATATTCTATAGGATATCCCATGTTAATTGCAACTTGCAAGTGGCTTGTTTTGTCAGTTCACTACATATATCTTCTCCCACCCCTGAACTCTCTGATATGCACTCCAGAAGATGGCGTTATCTTGCCACCATATGCAAGTTGCTATAAATTTTGTCGATGAGACAATGACAGATACAGGTACATTTCTGGGGAAAAAAGAGCTCACTTTCTGTGTGCAACTTGCAGTCACGCTTGTCATACGTATGTTCAGTGTCATTTTCATAGTATCTAGTTGCAAGCGTCGCTAACCCGAGTCATGATGCGACTAACGTAGCGCATGGCCACGTCTCACCTTAACCGATTAGTTGCATTGTGACACTCTGTTCATCTATACACTGAATATTACCATTACATCAGTATCTGAAATCACCGTACCACAATTCAGATAAAGACAAAATATTTCGTAAAAAAATGAAGGAGAGGAAAAGAAATTATAACTGAGAAAATCATCAAACATACATTTTAGACTGATCAAGGATAACCATAAGTTTAAGAGTCTGGACTTGAAATTATGAGATGTTCTTGCAGATTACCAAATGCATAGATCCAACAAAAGAATACACACTACAAGACTACCGCCACAGTTGCAGAATCATGCTTGCCAAATTTCTAATCTTTTTTCTTTCTGGTACTATCTAGTCACTCCTATTCCCCCCCTTATTTACAACATCTCTTTCTTTCTCCTCAGAATGGTGGCAAGATTGTCTGCCACATCTTCGTCTGCGGTGAGCTGATCGACTGCAAGTAGCTGCTGTCCTGCCCAGGCGCTGCCGGATTCACCATCTGCCCCAGGTTCATGTAAGACGCCTCCAGCTCATCCAGATTCATGTGCATGAACCAGTCGTTGTCCTCCTTCACCGTCACGATGCCGTTCATTGCCTGTCCCTGCGCCATGTCCCTGAAGTCGTGTTGCAGGCCGGAGACGTTGTCGATCTCCGAGTCGTGCGTCTGGAAGCTGTCGGACATGGTGTCGGCCAGCGCATCCATGACCTCCCCGTTCTGCTGGTGGTGCGGCGCTGCCACGGCCATGTCCTGCTCCACCTTCGTCTTCTCCCAGTTGTTCTTCTTGTTGTACAGCCGACACAGCACCCACTCATCCAACTGCAAGCAAGCAGCAAAAAACAGCATCAGTATCAACGCAGATTATGCGGTGCGCGCAGTGGGCCGTCCGTCAGAATGCTCGCCTACCTTCTGGGATCCCTTGCCGGGGGCACGGTCGGCTTCGGCGACGCGGTACTCGTGCATGATCCAGTCGGTCTTGACGCCCCTTGGGGCCTTGCCGGAGTAGAAGACGAGCGCCTTCTTGATGGCCACCGTCCTGCCGCTCCCCTTGGGCGCAACCGGCTTGTCGGCGCCCGTCGCCTTCCAGTACCCCCTGCCGGCGGCGCGGTTGGGGCGCGAGCCGTTCGGGTACTTGCGGTCGCGCGGCGTGAAGAAGTACCACTCCTTGCTCCCGAACAGCGCCTTCTCTGCAGAAACACGACGCGGCGCGGCCAAGTTAACACATTTGGTTCTCCATAGATTGAATCCACGAACAGATCAACAAAAGAAAACAGAGGCATGTGAAGCAAGAAGCAGGGGAGGCAGGGCACGCACCAGGCAGATCCCACGGGTCGAACTTGTACAGATCGACCTCGGCGATGATGGGCACCGGCACCGGCTGCCGCGCCACCCTCCGGCAGAGGTAGTGCACCACCAGCTCCTCGTCCGTAGGGTGGAACCGGAACCCCGGCGGCAGGTTCAGCTCCGCCTCCGCGTCCCTCCTCCCGCTCCCCGCCGCCGCCGCCACCATTGCCATCCTCCCCAAAGCAACCTTCCCAACGGACGGACGGACGCACAGATCGACGGACGCCGGGGAGCTCTCGACAACCTTCCAGAGAACCTCTCGCTCGTGCTCGGTTCGAAAGGCGGCTGCCGAGATACTGGACCTCGAGCTTTTGTTGATTTGTTTCCTTGGCGACCAAGTCGGGTGGGTGCTCGGGGCACGTATATATGGGCTCCGCGGGATATGGGCCGCGGGCGGGCCCGCGTGAGCTGGCTTCGGATGAGGACGGGCGAGGCTACGTCGAAGGTTCGCGCGTAGAAAAGATTTTGACCTGCTAGGCTTAGGCGCCCGGGTACTTTTAGACTGTAATTTTGTCTTTTATTTATAATTTTTGAATTTTATCTGTTAATGAGAAAAAGTATAAAGAGAAAAAAAATTATATACGATTTTAGTTAATATAGTTAAATTCAGTATAGTGTATACCACAATATATATATAAACTATCTTAAAAAGGCATATCATTTATATATTAAGTACAACCGTAATAGAATTCAAAACTAAAGTCAAAGTACAAAAAAAACCCACTACATAAGAGTCAAAAGACTAGCGAGCATCGAGAGATTTTCCGTGCGGAAAATATAATCCCGCGATCTCGGCGAATGGCCATGCGTCGATGTGTGCGTGCGTTCAGGTCGCCGTGACAACTCTATGTTTTTGACTGTTTTGCATGGCGTGCGATTGGTTCGACCATTGGTGCTTGCACGTACGGATTGAGCTTGTTTTGCTTCAGTGACAAGGCATGTTCTTTTCGGTTTTTAAGATCTGTTTTTTTAGCTTTTAAAAATTATTTTTTAATTTTTCTGTAATAACTAGCTTTTTAAAAGAAGTATTTTTTTAAGATATGATCTACCAATTAATTGTAGTATATACTATACCAACTTCATTTATATCGGTAAAACCATACGTAAGTTTCTATTACTCCGTAATCTCTCACACGAACAGACTAAAAGTCATAAACCGTAGTAAAAAGTTATAAACCGTAGCAAAAAAGAATAGACCCACAGTCTTGTAGGAAGACCCCGCGCTGTGGTCAGGCATGTGGGATTTTTGCAGATACTAGTTTTTATGGACAAATTCACATTTGGTGAGAGATACAGACATACAGTGCTTTGGATTTTTCCTATGTAGAAACTTTCGCGAAGGAACAAGGATCTATTGAAGAAAAAAGGAAAGCGATTGCGTTGACACTTGGGATCACGCTCGATGCCTCAAAGGTGTCAATGCCACTGTTTCAATTCCTACCTAAACGTGATATTTTCCTGCCTAAAACGTGATATTAATCATGTGTTCCCCGATGTACAGTTTTAAATATGAGTAATGCAAGCCACGTGTTTTCTTCAACAGTCCATAGGATGCATGGCATGCCGTTGAACCGTTTCTACATGGATGTACTAGCTTCTATGTCGATCGACAAAGGGTGTTCTTTTTTGTTTCTAAAAACGGCTTTTGACTTTTGTTACAGTATCTAACTTTTAAATAAAGTATTTTCTCAAAACAGAATCTACAAGTTAATTATAGTACACGTTAAAAACCTAACATCTGTATCAACCAAAATTGCAAGTGAGTATCTCTCCGTAATCTCTGTCGCAAACAGCCAAAATTCAAAAATTTCAGTCAAAAACCATACGTCGCAGCCAAAAAGAAGAACATGCCTTTTAGGATGTTCTTGGAACGTTATTTAGGAATTCAGAAGGGGATAATCTCCAAGCTTGGACCGTTCATACTGAAGTACCAGTATTTCCATTTACTTTACAGAGCTAGGAGAGAGTAGGTGCATCTCCTCTTCGTCTGTAAAAACCTTTTCCCCCATTCTGCACGTGCCTGCCCTGGATGCTATCTACATGCATTGAACCGTACCTGGGCGCGCGCGAGCCGCAACGGTGGCGGACAAATCCTCTGGTGGTTGGTAGGCCATGGTAGATGGATAGCACCTCGTCGACAGCCGATGTTTTCATTCCTCCGGTGGCTGATTATAGTATGAAATTGGCCAGTATGCTTGTCTGTTTCTTAGGGGAAAAAATAGCGCTAGTCTTTGGTTGGAGTTTTCCTTAATTAACCGCAGGCTGTTATGGTATCCCACACCTGGTGAGCAATCACTGTAAAATCGTAAGGTTGCGATTGATCTTCTGATCATTAGGCATTATCCCAGCGCAGGATTGTTCAGCTAGCCAGGAATCTTAGACCCCGTTTGGATTTCCGGGGATTTTTCGTCCTCCGCTCATAAAATTCCTATGAGATTCTAATGATCCAAATAGGCATAGGGCAGAAAGAACAAAGGGTAGGTGGGGACAACTTGATTCAATTGTTACACTAGTTAACTAGGGGGAAAAGTGACGTTAAGTTATGACGTTGCCGCACAGCGGTCGACGAGATAAGCCGAGAGGTCAGACTCCAGGGGGGCATATCCAGAATCCAGGCAAGATATCCATGGGACGACGAGTGACGCAAACGCTGACGCAAACACTGGTGGGTTTCTTCCCCAATTCTTCCTTGCGCGCGAAGGCGCCACCATGGACGGCCATGCATATGTGGGCCTTGACTGGACCAATCCCGGCTGTGATCCGACCTACCCAGCTGGCTACTAACCGTACGTGCATGCGCCACCAAGTCATACCGTCACGTGCGCCTGCGATGCATTGCGGCAGCTTACGTGACCACTATTAGCTGTCTCTTAGCACTCTTACGTAACAAGATGAGATACTGCTATAAAACATTATTATTAAAATAAATAATAAATAATAAAAATAACAATAAAAAAGTTAAAATTTTAAAAGTACTTTATTAGGGAACCAGCGAAAATTAAAATAAATGTTTAAAACATAGAACTGATCCACTTCTAATCAAATGAAGAATAAATAAGCTAACATAAATAGTGGCAAACTACGGTGCTGAAAACTTGAGTGCTCCCACCTATGTATGTTGCTTTCACTCCACTATCCTTTTACTTGAGAATAGAAAGAGCAAGCGTGAGATTTGAAAATCTTAGCAAGTACCCAACAACGGTCGTAAGTAAGGTGTGTAAAGAACAAGTAATGAAAGCAAGTAATTGATACAGGTTAAGTGTAATGAAACTAGGTTACCGGAAACACTGATACGGATCGGAGATAGAGATTACAGGAACGGTGGGATTAAAGATAATTGTTATTTAGCAAATTATGGCAATGACACCGGCGATTACTTCCCACGTACCCGATTATACGAGAATAGTTAGGTACGTCACGGTTCTCGACTGTATAACCGTCGACGGGGTGTAATATTCGGAGTAACAAAAGTGTACGATCCCCTGTACGTTATTAGGTGGGTGGCAAACTCTCCTATATGTGGGTAATCTCAGAGCAGGTAATCGTTATATTATTAAGAGATTATATGGTAAGAGACTTAGGTAACTAAGGGAAGGCTAGGATAAGATTACGATAAATGAAATGATTTGCTAAGATCGGGAACGCTAAGCATAATTGCGATATGAGGCGATGTGGAATGATAATATGGTGGTAGTGATCTAGTAATTATTTTAAAAGAAGTATTATAACATAGCTCACACAAAGGTTGTCAATCATTTAAGTTTTATTATGTGATGAGTGGTTATTAGTCAGATTAACAGGTATCATATATACATCAGTCACAACTCACAAGCAAAATCATACGAATAATGGATCATGATAACAGGGAAACATAAATATAGCAGCCCTAATGTTAAAAGATTACCAGTGGTTTAACCCTAAATTAAAACATGTTTATGCGCTACACCCATCAATGATTTAAGCATGAATTCTATAATATTAATTAAAGCATGAATCCTAGGACATCATTAACTGAGCATTTCCAACAATCTAAAAGCATGTAAAATCAGATAATCTAGAACATCATGGTATAAATACTATATTAATAATCTATAACCAGGCAAGTATTAACAATATGGTAATTGTACTTAATGGCAAGGGTGATAAGTAATCAAGGAACATGTGATATGCAGAACGGAAAGGTTACGGCTGCGAGGCACTTGCCTTGAGCACGTTCGGCGGACTTGCTGCACAAAGGATCTGGAATATGCAACTGCCCGAACGTTTCCTCAAAAGCCACATGCGAACCTACACTATGGAACAGAAGTGAATCAGATACGACCCAGTTAAAATTGACGAGAGACGGCACGAGATTCGTTTGATCAAAAGGAAATGGGTTCACTAGCCCCCTTTGAAGTGTGAATCGTTGTTCACCTGAGCGAACCACGTTCCAAGTACCCGCTAATGGATTCGTGTGCGAACCACGATTCGGTCGTGCCACTGGCTGTTCGAACCACG
This sequence comes from Bonia amplexicaulis, assembly GCA_036346245.1. NCBI lineage: Eukaryota > Viridiplantae > Streptophyta > Magnoliopsida > Poales > Poaceae > Bonia > Bonia amplexicaulis. The sequence continues at coordinate 132,347 of JAYGGG010000206.1, forward strand.
ACGACACGTGTGACGTCCGGTCGCCGCCGGCCTCCCTCGCCACCAGCCAACACCGTCAGTCGTGCCACCACCTGGCCCGCGCTGCGCTCGAATGTTGTTCGACCATGACCCGTGCCGGCCGCCTCGGCCACGCTGCCACCTGGCCTCGCCGTCGTTGCCACCGTCGGCTGTAGATGAGAGAGAGAGAGATAGATGGGAATAGGTAGAGGGGGAGAGAGAGGTAGGGAGAGAAAACCTGATTGGGAAAAATCTTCGCACGGAGGAAAGGAAACATGCCCTTTTTATTGGTCCTCAATCCCAGATTAGGAAGGCTAATTAGGATTTTAGTGGTTTTTGAAATGCTATAGCCCTTTTCAATTTCTGGTCACTGCACTGGTCTAGTTGGTCAGATCTTTATCAGAGCAACAAACAAAAAGGAGGCTGCTGTCGATCGAGTGCTCCTATTTTGTTCCGCAGTGCGTGGATGAGGGGCAATGAACGCGTTGGTATCGTGTGCCGCGAGTTAACGCCCGGTGCATGCATGAACGCGCGCGCCTCGATCGTTAATCAAGTGATTTAACAACGAGAGTCTAGATGGTTTGTACTGCTGCTACCACAAATCCACAATAAAAGGTGTGTTTAATTGGTCGATCGATGTCCTGACTTGCTTACTGGAAACGCCCTCGATAACTTGCTTACTGAGAAGTGGGGCATGCGACAGCAAGCTTGTCACTAAGGATTCGTCGATCAAACTACAGGGAAATCCATCAAAGAGCCCATCAAGCCCGGTGGAAATCGGCATCTGCAAGCCTCCCTCTCGCTCGTACGACTGCAAGTAAAACGCCGCATTTTTTTACGCATGCGCCTTCAGACGGAACGCCCGACAACGTCCCTTGACGCTGGGCGCCGGCTTCCAGCACCCGGGCGGACCAGGACCCGTGCGCCTAGCCGCCGACTAAATCAATCAGGCCCGAAGCGCCGAGACGCAGCCAAGTTTGTATGGCTATTGATACAGAGTTTGCATAGCTCCTTGAATGTAAGAAAATATTAAATTAAAAGATTAGAAAAAAACAATAGAAACTGAATTATTATCTCTAAATAAATAAGAGGAGTTTGGACTTGTAAGCCACACGCCTCCCATATGCACCCTATAGGACATAAATAGGTATTTGTTCGAAAGAGAAACAAGAAAAATAAAGTTGTAAGATATAAAGCAAGGTTTGTTATACAAAGTTTCACTCAACGTCCATGAATTGATTATAAAGAAACCTATTCCCCGGTCATGACTCATGAGTGGTATTATATTTAGATATTTAATCTCGATGGTAGTGAACTTGAATTTAGAAATGAAATTAATGAAAGTGATAACTGCATACCTTTATAGAAATTTAGATTCGGACATTTATATGAAGGTACCTCAAGGTATCCTTGTCTCGAATTAAGACAGAGAAAATAGAAAGCAATATAGTGTGAAACTTAGAAAATCATTGTACGGACTTAAGCAATCAGACAGAATGTGGTATAATCGCTTAAGTGACTTTCTATACAAGAAAGACAAAACGAACAATAAGGATTGTCCTTATGTATTTATACGACAATCTCAGAATGAATTTTGTATAATCTCAGTATATGTAGATGATCTAAATATCATCGAAACCCTGATAGATATAAAGGAAGCAAGCTCTTACCTGGAGTCAGAGTTTGAAATGAAAGATTTGGGTAAAATCAAATATTGCCTAGGCTTACAGCTTGAGCATGCCCTTGAAGAGATATTAGTACATCAGCCTGCATACACTCCAAAGGTGTTAGAAAGGTTCGACGTTGAAAATGCGTACCTATCAAAAGTACCAATGATCGAGAGATCTTTATAGCAAGGCAATGATCCGTACCGACCTAGAGAAGAGGGGAAAGTCCAAGGACCAGAATTCCCGTACTTAAGTGTAATAGGAGCACTTATATTTAGCAAACTACACTAGACCGAACATTACATTTGCCGTAAACATATTAGTAAGTTATAGTGCAGAACCTACCAAAAGGCATTGGTAAGGAATAAATGCTATCTTCCGATATCTCCAAGGAAGCAAAGGCATTGGACTGTTCTACAGAAAGAAGCAAGATCTGAATATAACCGGCTATGCAAATGCAGGGTACTTGTCAGACCTGCATACATCTAGGTCACAAACAGGCTATATATTCCCATGTGGTGGAACCGCGATTTCATGAAAATCGTCTAAGCAAAGTCTTGTATCGACTGACTAATCGTCAGAAATCATAGCACTGTATGAAGCTGCACGAGAATGTGCTTGGTCTCGACGAATGGTTCACCACATCCAGTAGTCATGTGGATTGAATATCGTGCAAGTTCCCACAATTATATATAAAGATAATGTAGTTTATGTTGCACAAGTGCAAATGGGTTAGTGAAGAGTCGTCTTACAATGTATATCAATTCCAAGTTCTTCTATGCTCATGAGTTACAAAAGATGGATGAACTTAAGATACTACATAATAAGTCATGTGAAAATCATGCAGATTTACTCGCTAAGTCACTTCTAGCATCTAACTTTGAAAGATGTATACGTGAAATTGTAATGATGAGACTTAGAGAAGTGCAGAACTCAGGGGGAGATTCTTCTCGAGCTCACTATTAAAATTTGATCACAGAGATCGAGTATTTGAAGAATAAATTCTGTAGATTAAATGAAATTGGGTGGATTGTACTTTTTTTCCCTTGATGAGTTTTTCGAATGTTTCTTGGTTAAGGTTTTTAATAAGATAATTCGTGCAACACAACATAACATATATATCATATACTGTTTTTTTTAAAAAAAATTCTACTAGGTTTTTATGGAGTTTTAATGAGACATGAAAGTATCGGATGAGTGCCCAAGTGAAATGTTGGGAAACCTAGATATGAGTCTGAGGCTTTGGCTCATAATAAATACTTCATCACTTAATCTATAAATAGAGGTCCGAATAATTGTAACTTGTATCTTTTGAAGGAGAAATTAATAAAGAAATGAGAAGGACTTTCTTCATCTCTATCTGTGTTTAATATATATCTTCTATTTAGGAATAATCGTTCGGACTAGATTTGCTTGTGACTACCTACTGCTACTACTAGCCAAGCCCGCGCGCCGGTGCCGCGCGCTGCCGGAAGCTCACGAGTCACGCCCAGGATCTCGTGGGCCGTACGTTTAGCACGTTGAGCACAAGGGCTGGACTGTACATATGCACGCCGGCTATGCGCGCGGCGCGGCTAACTACGCCTCGTGCAGCCTGTTGAATAGTAGAGTATCACCACAGCCCTCGCGAACATGCATGACCGGCCAGTTCGTGGCCGGCCTCTCAACAACAGGCGTATCGATCGGACGGGCTAACTAACCACTCGATCGATCGTAAGGCTACCAGCTAGCTATCAATTCTGCTAACACCTTGTGATCACTTAATTATTCGATTCTTTCGTGCTGTGCATTGCGCCCGATCGGTGATTATCACGTGCCTTGGAGGCTTGGGCACTTGCGCAGATTGTGAGGGAGATGCGATGCGTTCACGCACGCCACAAGACTCCAACCTAGTGGTACTACTACGGGGCTCACAAGTAAATAAAAAAAGATGGCACCGTCTACAGCTTAGGATTCATTGGTGAACAGTTGTGAAGGGCCTCCAGCCACTCTGAAAACATGTCCATAATGGTTAGATCGATCGACGGTTCGACACATAGACGTGAGGTGACAAACACAAGGACTCCCTTTGTCAAGACATGGGTGACCACTGGCCAGTGCTAGATGGGCAGGTGTTAGGGCCATCTGTACCATCGTGTGCGATACGGAGGCTCGGTTCAGTGAACTAGCCGCAATCCGCTTTTTCGAGTACTTTCACGTGAAAACGCACGTCTTCTTCACCGGTTGCAGTTACGTCGTTGAGGCCGGCCGCCTAGCCACCAAGCAAGGACATGCATGATTAATCAAATCAGGAAAAGAAAAGGACTTGTGTTGTTGACCTGTGGCCCAAATGAGTTATGATTTTGTTTAAACACATTTTTGTTGGACACTTGTTTTAACACATTTGGAACTCGTGTGCACTATGGCTGGCTATGTACTTATCTTTCAGTCAAAAAAAAAACTACCTTTCGTTACTATGTGCTGATTTCTATGCACTGAAATTTAAAAGCTTAAGTCGTTTGAACTACTATGTTTTGGAAAGATAAACAAGTTCTATGCACTACTATGTGTTGGAAGGAGAGTTTAAATAGTATGGGTTTAAACAGGTTCTGTGCACTGAAGGAAAGATAGAAAGTAATTCTGTAGACTGAGATTTTGGGGGAGTTGGAGAAAGCTCAAGAGAGTACCAAAACGCTGGGTGGAACATTTTTAAGCTAGATATTAGGTCCCAAAGGCAAACGTTATGAAAAGAAATGTGGGGGCGATCTATATATCAGGACACATGGAGTATCGGTCGGGATTATATAGCTTCCGAAAAACACACAAAAGGTTCAGTTGCAGACAGCTCTGTGTGTGACACGTAGGAGGCCCATGAGTATATAAAAGAACAGGAAATTCTAGCAAGAAATTCTGCGGATAAGAAAGACAAAAAACTTCTATATATTATTGATAGCCATCTAGTTTATTTAACCACCCGGTCTGTAAAGATGATAACTTTAACATAAGAAAAGTAGTATGACAGAAGAAAAGATGGTGATTTCCAGTTACAGAAAGATTTTTTTATCTCTCGATGCAGAGAATGCTGCCAATTTCATTCATTCCACCAACCGTAAAAGACGAGTTCTTCGTGTGCCACGGACATACCGAATGAAGCACGCAGCATAGCATTCGACATCATTGCTTTTGTAATCTTCGTTACATAACGTTATTGGTGCTCCAATTCTAGTGCGATCGAGCACGAACTTGCTGTGTTACACGTCTACCCGGGATCCTGTGATCCCACCCACTAAGTTTGGCATGTAGGTCCAGATCTCCAGATGGGGTCAACCCCGAGCTGCTGCAAGGATCTGGAAGGTGACCCAACAAGATTGCTTACACTCTGTTCTTTCTCTCTAAAGATGGCAGTTTTTAGTTTTTGTTACAGTATCTAACTTTCAAACGGAGTATTTTTTCAAGACGGAGTCTATAAATTAAACGATATACACGTTAAAATCGCAACATCTGTATCATCTAAAATCACAAGTGAGTATCTCTCTCCGTAATCTGTACCGTAAACAGTCAAAATTAAAAAATTTCAGCTAAAAACCATAAGCCGCAACCGTTGCCAAACAGGCCATTAGATTAATAACGTTTCGCGTATAAAAACACTTGGCGATTTGTGATAAGCAGTGTGATTGCATGCTTTACCTGAAGATCTATATCAATATAGCCCAGAATGATTGGCCGGGGTTCGGCATCTAGAGGAACCATCGAAAGGTGTCCTTTTATGGCTGCGCCTTGGAGCCTGACAAGTTCGTGCAACACAGTTTTAACCATCCGCAGTGGCTCGTCGTCAGCTTCAGCTCTACAGAATAAGCAAGGCATCCGTATTTATCTGAACTCGAAAGGAAAACAGTTAAGAGTCAGGACAGTGGCACCGACCTTATCCGTATCTCTTCTATTCCTAGTTCTTGTAAATAAACATGAATGGCTTGAAGGATGCGGTCAACGTCAACTTCCTCGATTGCACTCTGAAGAACCTGAAAGATGAGCATCTGCTGTGATAAAGTAATGTTCACAATGAAGAGATTCTCGTCATAAGAAATGATCACAAACCTTGGTCAGCTTAATTAAACATTTGACAACTAGATCTGAATTTTTTTGATTTTTTTTCAGCAAGGGGCTCTGCTGATGTAGTTGAGGGCCATTTTGCAGGGTCTAAGGGCCTAAGTAAATTAATCAGCACAACAAACGAGGATGGTCTCTCTGCATTCTCCTGCTCAGAATGGGATCGTTACTGAAAGGCATGCAACAAAATAAAGTAGCTTGAAAAGAAATTTACAGACCAGGATTTCAAGCATTAGAGCCTTAAGTAGTCGATTGCCGTCATCCATAAGTAGAACCCTCCTCTCATCTAGAAGCCAAAATATAGGCGAGCAAGACGTTTGATCTGGTAAGTCTGTAACATAGGCGAGTTTTTTTTATTAAAAAAAATATATATGTCACTTGACCAAAGAATGAACAAACACAATCAGATTAGCATACCTGCATGAGAGCATTTATAGCGTATTCGCGAGACTTTGAAGAAGTCCCGGAAAGGCTGGAACTGAATGTCCTTGTAACCTGAAGTAACTCATCATCAGAGTGAGCAAAGTGACAAAAACATACTCTAATAACAGATGACAGTTCCTACATGGAAGAATAACAAATGACAGTTTACCATAACAGACAAGCATGACACCAATCTGTCAGCTTCCTTCATGAGATCTTCAAGAATGGTGCTTTCAGGATCTGCCGCCTGGGTAAGCACTCGGCATATAACTTCCGTACCTTTGACAGACTGCATAAACAAAAGGCTTATCTCAGATGGTCAGACCGATGTTGTGCTTAAATCATTAGATGAATGTATAGATATAGAGAAGAATGCAGTGAACACAGAGAGCAACAAATGCGGTGAGAACACCCTCGTCCACATTTTGCAAAAATTCGGAGAAGCAACCGGTCTACAAACAAACCAGCATAAAATCCATGTGGCATCAATAAGATGCGAAGACATTGACTTGCAAGCCATGCTCCACGACCTACCGGCCACACATGCATCCTTACCCTTAGACTACCTAGGATTGCCGCTTGCACTACGTAAACTTTGTCGCCTGGACTTCCAAAGGCTCCAAGACAAAGTGGCGGGTCGTTTGGTGAGTTGGCGCGGTAAATTGCTTACACTCGCGGGGAGAAAAAACTTGGCAAAATCTAGTTACCTTCTCATGGCCATCAGACCCCCGAAGTGGGTGCTTCAGACCCTAAACAGACTGACAAGATAATTTCTTTGGACCGGCTCGGACCATCTAATAGGCGGCAAGTGCAAGGTCAATTGGGACAGGGTATGTAGGCCCACAAACCTTGGGTGTCTTAGTATCCTAGATCTCCAATGATTTGCGAGAACTTTACGAATTAGATGGCTATGATATGAGTGGGGAGCTGCAGACAAGCCTTAGAAAGGAATGGAAACACCATGTGACGACCAAGATTGTCTCCTCTTTGCGGCGGACACTTCTATAACAATTTGTGACGGGAAAACGACGACCTTCTGGATCTCGCCATGGGCACAGGAAAGGCAACTGTGTGACATTGTACCGAATGTTTTTGTGGCCTCCAGGGGGAAGAATCGTACTCTGCATGCGGCTTTACTACACAACAAATGGCTACAAGACCTCAGCGGCCCGACGGGGCTAAGAGTACACTACATATGAGAGTTGATCTCCATCTGGGGGCACATCTCCTCCATGCACCTTCAAGAAGTGGTGGACGACAGAATTTTGTGGAAGTTGACCCCTGATGGAAACTATATCACAGCCTCAGCATATAAAGAACAGTTCTTTGGAGCCACAAAAACATACATGAACCCCCTAGTATGGAGGGCTTGGGCTCCCCAAAAGTGCAAATTCTTTGCCTGGCTAGCGCTTCAAAATAGGTTATGGACAACAGAACACCTCTCCTTGAGAGGATGGCCAAACCAATCCTTCTGCCCCCTTTGCAGGCACACACTAGAATCCGCCATCCACCTTTTCGTCGAATGCCACTACACAACGAGAATTTGGGCCCTCGTCGCCCGGTGGACCGCTTGTGACTCCCTTGAACCGGTGAATTGGCCCACTTTCGCCTCCATCCACCAGTGGTGGGAATCCGTCATCCTCAGACCGGGTGTCCCACGAAAAGCACTTGCCACGCTCATGTTGCTTGTCACTTGGCAAATCTGAAAAGAACGAAATTCCCGTATTTTCCGTTCGGTGAGACCTCACCCATGTCCTTGATTGCCTTGATTAAGGAAGAGGCCGGAACCTAGATATTAGCGGGGGCAAAAAGGCTAGCGGAGTTTTCTCCTCCTTTGTAATATACTTTTTTTCAAACCCCAGGTGTGGGCTGGTCTCGGCCGCCCGCACAAGTCCACTCTTCTCCTAATTTCTGTAATTATGTCTCCCTCTTTTTAATGAAAGACAGTGCTCTTGCCCGGTTCCAAAAAAAAGATAAATATAGTAGAACTAGAACTAAAACCATGTAAATTTCAATTAGAAAACGGAAGAGCTACGGAAGGAAGCTATGTTGCATATTGTATTGCCATACCATTAAGATGCTTGTCAAGGCTTCCGTTACACATGTACTCGAAGCAGAGCAATCTACAAACATCATCCACCCAAATTTGAGATCCTTCGTGAGGCATTACTTCCCTTTCTATATGGTAGCAATAGCCTTCGAGATTTACTTATATTAGGATGCCTGAGGTCCATAAGATGTTCAACCTTGATGAGGATATAATAATTCTCTAATTATTATGTCATTATATTATCTGAGTATACCCTTTATCAATAAGAGAGAGATTCCATAAGATAGTCGCCAGTCTTACTGCGACTACTCCTTAGTCATAAGTCCTACTGCGACTACTCATTGGTCATAAATCTTTCTAGGATCACATAGTCGTAAGTCTTACTGCGACTACTCCTTGGTCGTAAATCTTTCTACAACCAGATAGTCGTAAGTCTTACTGCAACTACTCATTGGTCGTAAATCTTTCTACGACCATATAGTCGTAAGTCTTATTGCGACTACTCATTAGTCATAGGTCTTTCTATGACCGTGGGAAGATCCTTAAACCGTGGTCAAAGTCACACGACCAGCCTCTATATGACTTGCTATGGAGGAGGCTAGATTCTCTCAGACTGCTATGGGGGATGGCCAGATTCTCTCAAACTCCTGGAACATCGATCAATTATGCAAATTTTACGTGTAAACATTTCTACTTTTTCAATAAAGTTTCGGTTTTTTTTTCAATCTTTATTGTCGTATGTTCAGTAGAGCTTCTTTTATGTTTGTTTGACCACTTCTAATACATCCAATTTATTTAACTGGTTGGATAAGGTAATACTACTAGTCAAAATACCTCTTCTCTCCATGTGGTTCTAGCCACTAGAAGGAGCTTCCTAGTGTCGATCCATTCCTAAATCTTAATATCATCATAAAACAATTGCGTTGTTTATGAAAATCTTGGGCAAATGTTCGAGAAGGGATTCCGAGTTTTAATCCTCTTATCGTCACCTAGTCAAAATATTAACCTGGTCGAAGGGGGGTAACGTCACCTAGTCAAAATATATCCTATCTGCACGTGGTCCTGCCCACTAGAAGGAACTTTATAGCGTCGACTCGTTCCTAACTTTTGCTGCCAGAACATGACAATCGAATTCGACAACGATGGTCGATGACTACTTTGCTCTCTGCATACTTTACTCTGTACTATTTACTTAATTTATCCATATAAACTAAATAAATAGTCGGGAGCTAGGATAGAGTTATTCATATAACTTTACTTCTTAGTCATAAATTCATTCTCTTTCATTTCTTTTTTTTTGTCTTATGAGTACTAACTACTCAACAAGATGAATCGCATGAAAAAGAAAGAAGTCTTTCATCAACCAAAGGTAAGTCTTTACAAATTTATCATTTACAAACTACTATAAAGAAGGGGAATTAAGTTGCATCTCCTCTGTGACTTTTTGACCAAAGGGTTCGGCCTCCTCAATCAAATGTGCTGCCTCTGCTTCAGAGCATCCAAAGTCGTGATCAATTGGTCAAAAGTTGAGGTTCGGGTCGCAGGCCTTGAGTTTTGCCAAGGCATAGCTTATAGCGCCTTTAACTGCCCCCCGAATTGACTCGGCCTGGTCGGTCTTCAGAATAGATAGATACTCCTCTAAAGCCTTCACTTGTGGTCCGATAATACTCGCATGAGCGGTTATGGTGTCTTCAGAAAGGCCCATTTTCTCTACGCCAAACCCACCGAGTAGATTGTTGAGAAATACAACGTTGTCGTAAAGGATTACCTTCATCGACTTCGTTTCCCCTTGACTACAAGTCAAGACTTCTGAGAGACGCTTTATTTTGACCATAGCTTTTGCAAACAGAATGGCAATGGTCAGGAAAATGCTTATCACAAGACTAGTTATTGAAAACTAGTCGAAGGTAAAGCTTTATCTTACCTGCTAGTCAAGCATCAAGCTTATTGACTTCAACTTTGTGCTCTTCTTGCAGCAGCTTCATTCTCTAGATGGTCTGTTTATTGATACGAGTAAGTTCTCTAATCACCTTAGTCTTTTCTTCGACCTCAATTTGGGACTTACTCACTTCAGCCTCCTTTTCTGTCAAAAGAAAAGAGTAAGAGGAACACCAGAAAGACAACCAAATAAATAGTCTTAAGCTCAGAGCTTACTATTTATTTTCTCCATCAATGCTCTAATTATAGAATTAGCCTTCATAATGATTATCGATTGGTCGATGTTTTCTTTCTTTGGCTGTCATGTATCGACCCTCTCATTGTCGAGCGCAGCAGCTAAAACTTCGCATCGCTCTTAGACCTCCAAAGGTTAAAACCAAACATGAAAGCCTAGACACGTGGTCGAAACAGAGTTCGACTACATAAGCCAGTAAATTATCATTCCGCTGCCTTCTTGGAGAGTTCAGTATTTTCCTGTCGTAGAAGCATGAGTTGTCTGTGGTATTCAACCACAGTTGGTATGTATTGTAACACTCTCTAAATAAAGAAGGTTAGTGAGAGATTGGAAAATACTAAGTAAGAATGTCTAAGTATTCGATACTTACGTTCATGCTCCTACAAGCAAACTTGGCGAGTACCCGTTTGGAGTCTTCAAGTTGATTGAGCTCGTCGACTTTGTTCCACCATACCTTTTTGAGACGTTCATCGTTGAAAATGTTCCCCTTGTTGCGAAGATCTTTGAGGTGTGGAACTTGACTTAGAACGCAATCAGTTGAAGATCCCACTACAAATTAAGGGTTAAAGAAAGCAGAGAAGAAATTAGGTTGTTCTTCATCTTCTCCTTCTCTAGTTGCACCTTCTTGGGAGCGAAGAGGAGCATTCTTAATGCGGTAGTCGGTAGGACTTCCAACTTTTCGACTAGGTATTTCTACCACGTCTTTATCCACTTACATTTCTGTTGCTATGACCACTTCTATTGTTGTAGTCTTTGTAGCTTCAGCAGCAGCTTCTGTTGCTATGATGGTCGTACCCTCGACCACCATCTCCATAGCACTTTTGATTGCGGACAGAGTTGCAGAGGTTTTTCAGCAAAAGTATCCTTGAGCAGTGGAGGAGCAGAGCTCGAATACAGCAGCCTCTATCTTACCTGCCATACTTATGTCCATAGGATCGTCATCCGCATGAGTGCCTGATGCATATTCGCTGGCTGACACAGATTAATATATAATGTTTGACCACCTCCCGTGGATGGGCTAAGACATTATGAGCTCCGATCTTTTCGGCTTTTTGGTCGGATTTTGATTTTAACTTCTATCAATTGATATTATTTATCAGATCAATCAATTGTAGAAAAAATCATTAACCACAGTTTAAAATAACGGTACCATTAGTTGGCTGGCTGGGAGACTGGAACATATGCTCCTAAAATATTTGCCAAGACTAATCTAGTTAGATAGCTGATAGCCTGCCCCCAAGTCGTAGTAATGGATGGGATCGCGTGGAATGCTGTCATACAGCCTAAGTTCGTCATATCATACATTTATATTCCTATGTACTAACGTAGTAATGTGCTATATTCTTTCCTTTCCCTGTCCGAGAATAATGTAGCCTGTTGTGTTGACCTGCTACAAACGTAAAAGCAGTCCCCTTTCGTTGCTTTTGCTGCTTCGTTATCGGCTAAGGCACTGGCATTTGCTATCTTATTCAGAAAACCGCTTCACGTTCAGTCAGCACGGCGATGGCCAGCACATGATTCTGTGATCACTGATCAGGGTTCCAAAAATCGGTTGGTAACCGCCGATAACAAAAAATCCTGGTGACAACTAGAATAAAAAACCATTATAAATACACTTCTTATGTTTGTTTAGACTTTTTTTTGTACTACATTATCTATTGTATAAATTAAATATACATAAACATGCTAACCCCGATATTTTATGTTAGGCTTTATCTAACTTTTCCTAGTTTTTAGCGAGTTTTCCGGTTTTTTAGGTGGGTTTTTCAGTTTTTCCGGTGACCGCTCCGATTACCAGTTTTAAACCATCCAAATTTAAAATTTAAAATATAAATTTCAACAGGATTTATCTTAGGATTTCCGATTACCGTTACCCGTCAAGAAAACCCCCGGTTCCGAGTTTTGGAACCTTGTCTGTGATTACCTCGAGGGCAAGAGCATATATTCCAGGACAATTACAGAATGCAACATTTCCCCCAAAAAAGACTCAAGAAACTCGAACATTATTGCACAGGACCGGCAGTTAATCATTACGGGCCCTAAGACATCGCAGATATTTATTTAAAAAT